>MQRK01245284.1:9946-20016 GCA_001938485.1 Girardia tigrina
GTCCCAAAATGGGAAAAAACGAAAAATTTGGAGTTACTGAACAATATTAGGTTGTTGCAAAAGGAATACAGGTTGTACCGGATTTACCGGCCGATAATTATTTTTCTCACAATCATTTTCTACGACAACAAGACCTCCAGCTGAAATTATTTCATTTACAACTATCAATACAACTAAATTGTTCCATGCAGCACTTCCACTGATAAATCAAATTAAACGATCTATTCAAAAAATTCGAAGAGTAGATAATAACAATTTTCCTGAACCCGCCGATATCTTATCAATCTCTTTTCCTCCACATTTAACTCTTAATTTAAGTGGTGAAAGATTTTTATTATATCATAATTTGGATACAACCAACTGCTTTATATTTTTTTCATCTGATTGGCAACTACAATTGATGCAAAGAGAATCTAATTGGTGCATAGATGTCACATTTAAAACCACACCTCGTCTCTTCAGTCAACTCTACACAATTCATGTCTGACTCCCATCAGTGTGTATCCCGGTGTATTATGTTTTATTATCAAATAAAAAGTTATCTCTATATAATTCCCTTTACTCATACATTAAAACAAATATTCGCCAATCAAGTCCTGCAAGAATTACCTTGGATTTTGAAAAGACAGCGACACGAGCGATAAGAAATAATTATAACGAATCTTCAATACAAGTTTGTTTTTTTCCACTTGTCTCAATCACTGTAGAGAAAAATTCAATCAAATTCAGATGTTTTAGAATTATATAAAAACAATTCGTCAAATATTTTTTAAAAAATTTTTAATTCAAAAAACATACAAAATTAAATAATTATGTAAAACAAAAAAGTAAATAAAGTTTACAAATCTATAAAGTACAAAAAATGATTTTTTTAAAAAAACTAAAAAACTGTATAATAATTAAAATAAACAAAATCGTAACTTAAAACTTTTAGATAAATTTTAAAAAGATAATATTTTTAGTAAAAATTTTAAAATAGAGAAATAAAGAAATTAAATTCATTTTTATTAGGTTGACCAAAAAGTTCTAATACATCCTAAAAAACATTTTTCGTAGCAAAATATTATTTATATAATAAAAACTATTCATCAAAGTCCAGGCTATCATTGTTTTAACCATTCGTCATTGATATGCTAACCCAATTTTCATGTGATGTGACAATGTTTTTCAAAAACGATCGTCGGTAGAATTATTGAGTAATTCACTGCAAATTTCTTGTCTATTGGTAGCTTGTGCTGAAGTTTACTCATCTAGTATTGGTACAAAATCCAATTGGTCCGAGCAATTTAACACTGTTTGTCGTAACTTAACACACATTTCTTTTGCCATTTCACGACTGCTATTCAAATGTTCGGCATGTAAAGCGGCTTGCAAATCTCCGCCGTTAACTATTGTTTGTCGGTTGGAACGGGACAGATATTTAGGTTAATGTCGACAGACGTAAATCGTTTGTACGTGGTGCGCCCAATAATACGTCAGACTAATATAGAAATAATAATAGTACAAAATTAATACAGACATATTTAAAATTCAATATATGAAGTTAAGAAAATGTATTATGTTTTAATAATTCATTATTGTTTAAGTAAATTTTTGCGAATGCCACTGGCAACTATTTAATACCGTAGCGTTATTCGCTTTCTCTTTCTGAAAGTAAAAAATAAAGAAGTTCTTTCCGAACTGAAAGCTGTTTACCAACAAGATGCCCATCCTCAACAACAACTTATCGTTGGTTCAATTACTTTCAGAGTTATTAAGAACACCAATATGGGTTTTCGAACATGTATATTTATTACAATTTGAATAGCCTTTTGGACAACTCTCAGCCAAGCTTTCAGAATTTGAAATCTTTCTAAATTGATAAATTTTTGTTAATAAACAATTGTTCGAATAAATTTTCATTTAAAATCATTTCAGATTTTATTTTTAAAAATTCTCTTTTTATAATTTCGGTAATAATTTTATCTAACAATCAATTTAATTTTAAAAATGATTTTATTTAAAGAAAAACACTTATTTACTTAAAATTAAAAACAAGTTAAAAGTTATTTAATTTACTTAAATTTTTGATATTAACATTTGAAACAATTTAATATTTTAAAAGTTTTTTAATATCTTATGTTGAAATTTAAAATGCAAACTATACTCAAATAACTATTCATGTTGAACATCCAAAATACCAGTTTCCCATGTTGGTTGGAGATACACATTTCCAAATACTAAACTCAACATACAAAATTCAACATACCAATTTCAACATACCAAATATAAAATATTCCTCACAAAAGTGTTAGAACCTCCGTGGTTGAAGAAAAAAGATCTGGACAACCCTCTGAAATTGAGGAAAAATAACGCAAAAGCTGCAGGAAATCATATAAAACGAGAGAAGAATAACGACGAGAGAGCTTACAACCCGTCTTTATGTGAGTAAAGGCACTCTGCATAATTTTCTCATTGAAAGTGATATTTGAAAACTATGTTCCCGTTTTGTGCCACGCTTCTTAATAGTGGAAATGCGTGAACGACGTTTGAAGAAGTATGCTACTTGGAGAATCTGTAGACAAGGAACAATGTCGGAGCCCGTTACATTGATAATATCATCATTGTGGACGAAACACCATTATTTACTTGTGTACTGACACAATTTCCCCAGCATATAACAAGGTTTTTGAAGAATTCTAGAGGATTTTCTCCCCCAAAAACTCTCCATTGCGACTCTCAAAACATGTTTGTTGGCAAACTTCTGACCCCGCAGATGCTTCTTAAGATGATTAAAGAGGAAAAAATCGGAGGGAGCAAAATTTATTATTTAATATTAATTAGTTATCGTTTGGCAATTATTTTTGGGAGAGATAACGTACTCAACATCATACATTTCATATTATAATACATCATTCACAAACCCTCAGAGTGTAAAGTTGTTTGAACTATCCAAAAAGAAAGATTTTTATTTCAAAGCCTAATGAAAAAATAAAATCAACCACCTGGTCAACCATTTTGAAAGATATTTAAGTACTTTTCTGGTCATTCAAAATAAATATCTAAGACTATCAGTATGTACTATGAATAACTAAACTTTAAGAAGTTAGACTGGTTAAAAATGGCTTGGTTATTTAGGACGACTATTAAAGCTGCAAAATAGTTTAGATTTCCTTTGTAGAAATTTCAAGAAGTATTTACTAGATAAAAGCCTTCTGTACAACGACTCAAGAATCATTGTGAAGACCTTCTTTTATGAAGACTTTAAAACGATACTTTTCTATATTATTGATAAATAATACATTTTTATTTAATAAAATATTTACGTAGTTTTATTTTTTTATCGTTACTAATCTTCCATTTATCTTTCATTAAATAAAAACATATTTCAAATTTAAACACAAATATTTATCCTCAGAAATGCCTAAAGATATTAAATTGCATCCTCTAAAAGAATTTTATATGCCCTGTGATGAATTAAAATGTGTGACGGATAGTGATAAGGAATATAAAATTAGTATTGGAGTTCGAACTCATCAAAAGTATTTCTATAATTCGTCTATGGGATCTCTTATTATTTCAGAAAACGTGGTTGGACAATATTATGAAATAATATGTATGATTCAATACGAGTGCCAAAAAGTTAAAATAATGGAGAGGAAGTTTCTTATTCAAGTAAAAAGTATGTTTATTAATTTATTTATAAAATTACAATTTATATAATGTCTAATTAAAAATTATTAGTATTAAAAACTAATAAAGAAAGAATTAAAAAAGTAACATAAAAAACGAAAGAAACATTTTGATGCGTTTCTAATTTTCCTTTCTTCGTCACACATACTGTTAGGTTCGACATCAAAAGTTGAAGACATAACACCAAAATTTTATTCTTTAAAAATTTCAATAAAATTCTTTTATTTTAATTCAATTTAGAAATCTTCAAAATAAATTTTACAACATAATTAAAATTCTCTCCTCAAGAGACCAGTATTTGTAAATAATAGCAGAAAGCAGGCAGTATTTGAAAATGTGACCTTTAACGGTGGCACGCCACCGTGGGTTCAGTCTTTATAGAGGTGGTCACTTCCTCTGTCGATCAGAGTTAAAGACGTTCAACGAATCGCGATTTCATTGGATTTGTGTTCCTCGCTTTTGTCGTCAATATTCGATTTGATTCGCCGAGGGTCATCCACAATCGTTTAGTAAAACCGGTGAATAAATAGTTTAATTGAAATCGCATTAAAACTCTTGATATATTGCCAAAAGTTGAAATATTAAACACAAGATAATTTGAATTCGTACATTTTTATTTATTTATTTTTTTTATCACAAATTAGTTTGTTTTATAAATAATAATACTTGCTTTTCATACATAAATATATTTATAAATATTAATATGATTTTCGGTCACTACATATCTTTTAAAATTTTGTTAAAATTCTTTCATTTCTCTTCATATAAAAAATTATGTGAGCTCCCCACAATCCGAACATATACTATACTGAAATTAGGAAATTATATTGGGTTGGCAACTAAGTAATTGCGGATTTTTTTTAGAAAATCTAAGACAATTTTTCATGGAACTAAATAACTTTATTCTGTAATGTATTACCCCTTTCCATCAATGACCCTTTGCCATCTTTCAGGCAGCATCCTAATCCCACGTTCATAAAACTTCTGGTTTTTATTAGAAAAAAAACTGAATCAGGTACGATTTGACATCATCATTATTGAATTTTTTACCATTCAATGAGTTTTGTAAAGATCGAAACCAAAAGTAATCAGAAAGTGCAAGGTTAAGACTATATGGTGGATGTGGCAAAACATCCCAACTAAGCTCCAATAATTTTTGCCGAGTGCCCAAAGATGTATGTGACTTTGCATTGCCATGATGGAATATAACATTTTTTCGATTTGTCAATTCGGACCCCTTCTCTTCAACTGCAATGTTTAATTTCGTTAGTTGTTCAATGTAGACATCAGAATTGATCGTTAGGTTGGGTGGTAAGAGTTCAAAGTAGACAATTCCTTTGTAATCCCACCAAACGGATAGCAAAGCATTCTTTTGATGTTGTTTAAGTTGGTTCATCTGGCCTGTTCCACGATCTTTTCCGCTTGATATTATTGTAAACAATCCATTTTTCATCGCCAGTTATCAGTCGTTTTAAAAATGGATCATTTTCATTACGTTTCTTTAGCAAATCGCAGCTGTTAATGAGTTGTGTTAAATGAATTTCTTTCAGTTCGTGAGGAACCCATGTATCGAGTTTTTGAACATAGCCAAGTTTTTTTAAGTAATTTTCAATGGATGTATGCGATACATGAAGCTTCTCTGCGATCTCATGTATTGTACTGTGACGATATGAATCGACTGTTGCTTTGATTAGGACGTCATCAACTTCAACGGGACGACTATGGCGTTTTTCATCTTTGAGTGAAAAATCACCAGAACGAAATTTGGCAAACCAATTTTGGCACTGTCGTTCTTTTAAGGCTTCGTCACCATATGGTTTTTTTCACCACATAACTTTTTATGAACTTGTTATGCGTTTTTCCCTTTGCGGAAATAAAAAAGCAAAATATGACGAAAATGTTCCTTTTGATTTTCCATTTTTCAACGAAGGCCAAACGAAAATTACGCAACCGATAAAAAAACTTTCTTTACTGTTTGACACCTAAATTGCCAAATATAACAAAATGTGTTTTACATTTGTACAACGTCTACAAACTTAAAAATTCAACTAAAGCCATCTATGAGTGAAATCCGCAATTACTTAGTTGCCAACCCAATAAATTTGTTCAATGACCATTTGCATCAAATCTAAACATTGAATTAAATGATGCTAGTTATTTATGTTACAAAATTTATTTGAATGCATTCATGTTATGTCTGATTATTTGCAAATCTTTTAAAAATGTTAAAGTATAGCGATAAAAATATCCCAGACATTTTTATGTTTTAGCTTTTAATCTGTTATTAATCCTAAAATGGACAAGATACATTTAGGTAAAATAATAACTTCTTCTAGATTTTATTGTCAATAAAAATAAAGGATTGAACGGTATTAGCCGAGATAACATAAATAAATTAAATAACTTTAAAAAGAAGTTTAATGATCATTAAATAAAGTAATCGATAAATAAAAATTCAATAAGTAGTTCAAAATTAAAATAATTTACAAAAATAATAATTGAAACATAAATAATTTAAATTAAGTGATTAATGATCACCAAAAATTAAAACTATTTTTAATCGATTTGCTTTATTTCAATTTTTGAATGTTTTTTTAAAAAAAAAGAATAAAAGGAAAACTTGGGGGTGTTTGTTTGAATTAATCAAATTGTAAATTGGGATTTTTGCAGAAAATTGAATTGCTTTAAAATAAATGCGTGAATATTTTTTGTTATCATGCGGGGAATATACTATAGAAAGAAATGAACGGAGTTTAAAATTTGAATTATCGTAGAGTTGTGAATAATAAAATGAATTGTCTTTCTCGAGTTTTTTAATTATCATAAGAGTCGAATATTGTGAATTGTGGTAATCATAAAATGAGCGAAATTGACATAAACGACATCGATTTAAATGATAATTTATCCGTCCAATCGATAGACATTCTGTCGATTCGGATAATTAAGAGCAAAATTCGAGTGCTACGATGTTGCCATTCATCTCTTCTCGATATTATGCCATATTTGAAATCGGTTTACAAGATTCAAATTTATTATCCAATATTGTTCATGTCAAAACAAAGAAAACAAAAAATTTCAGCCATACACTCTAGGATGATAAAAGAAAATTGTCTTATTGAAGTTAAACTATGATAATAATCCCTTACCATAATCCTTAGTACTAATGCTAACGATAAACTTTACCCTTACCCTAACCGCTGTAAAACAAAGAAAAATTAACTACCTAATTTTTAGTAGATGTAGTATAGCTTTTTCAAGTACATAAATCCATCATAAACGACGCTATTTACAAATAAACAGCAATAGTTATAACTAAAATGTTATATTCCTTGATAAAGACATGCAGTTATGTGAAGATTAACTATGTGAGACTAAACAAATTGAAACAAAGTTATTTCATAGCCAGTTAAAAGGATAGAGGTACTAACTTATAATTATTTTTAATTTGTTATAAAGTTTAATGAATTAATTAGAATTGAATTATTTTAATAGATGCAGAATCAACTTTGATACTTCATCCTAAACTCTCCACAGTTAGTGCTGGTCAGGATATAAAATGTTATTCAATGAGTAATTGTAGAAGGTTACCATTAATTATTACACAGATCAAAGGAATTACAAACATAGGCAGGTCTCAAAGATACATCTTTGGCATGAATGCTGTAAATATTAAAATTCATGAATTTTATTATGATGGGATTTACGAACTACAATGTTGTATAATTGATATGAAATGTGTGATGAATGATTTGAAAAAATATTTTCACGTCATCAGTTAGTACTTATGTTTAGATTGTATATAAATGTGTTTTATCCTTTTTAATAGAGGTATTAAAATTTCAAGTAAGGAGCGAAATTATTTTATGAATTCGTTAATTTATCAACATACATTTATGATTAGAATATTGTAACATATTCTCTGTCGATATTTTTACATAAAATTTAACCAGGTGTCAACTCAGACTTAGAATCACTTTTATATAACAGAACACGCCTCTAAGTACAATGCTAAACACTTTGATGTTAAAAAAAATCCATCTCGCATTGGTTCGTGTTTGCCTAAATGCAATGGTATCTCATGTGCCCCAGCGCGTGGTTGGCAAAGAACTTCTTTAACTACCAATTATAGAAAGATAAAAAGATATATAAGTTATAAATTACTTTTAAACAGGAAAAGATCAGAACAAGAATTGGTGAAATATGGTTGGTTGACAAAACCTGTTGGAAACTCAAAATTATAACAATTTCGAATAAGTTGTAACTAAACAACCATTTTTTCAAGCATAATTTCAGAAAATTCTAAAATTTCCTAGTGCCCTCAATAAGCACTTGACACAGAAGATATATTCATGAACATATCTTTTTTCTAACTCAAAAAGACAAATAAATATTCATCTTTTTAACAAAACTCCCCTTTTTATTTTACTGAATATTAGACATCGCAATTCCGGGTTGAATGATTCTATCAGCAAGTAATCAGTTTGAAGAAATTGATTATTAATATCCACAATTAGTTAAACCATAAAAGTTAATCAATTAGTAAAATCAACACTGTATGATGATCATTTATTTAGTGGCTGTGGTGGCGACGGCCAGCACAGCTTAGACGTGACGGGACTTAGCGCCCAGGAGGATCACCGTGACGGTTTGATGGCATTCGTGTGTCGATCGGTTAACGCGTTATCGGATGTCGGATCAGTGACCGACTCGTGGTAGTTCTGTGGGGCATCTCGATACCCACTTGACGATCGGTTCTGTTTCGGTCTGTGGTGTTCAAAAATAACACGAAACCAAATTACAAAAATCAATTTAAATAAAAATTCATGAAATTAAATGAATGAACAAAATAAATGTTTTTGTTTAACTGAAGCAGATTGGCGAACAGAATAAAAAATGGAATTAACCATGACACAAACCACAATTACAGTCAGCAACATCCAAAAACTCTTAATCATCAACTCAAATATGCCCAGACAATACACGAGTATCCATCTCAATGATTATGCCGATAGAGATCTCTATTCTGCCGATTCGGATCGTGTTTCCGTGTTATGTGTCAACATATTTAATGTTCGACCTGTTTCTCTTTTCTTCCCGTTCCAACGACGGAAGTTGGTGGTGCAAATTGCGCTCGCCAAACGGTCGACGGTTTGTTCGATCGATCGATCGATCTGCGTTGTATCTGGGCGCCGATATCTCGAGTTAGGTGTTAATCGACCTGAACCGAGTGATTGCATTGTGTGGATCCCTCACGGGAATCGAAAATAATTATTTGTCAAAAAACAAAAAGGCAAACTTCGTTGAAGAGCGCTTTATTTATTTGACATTTTAAAATCAACATTGAAATTAAAATTGTGTTATAATACATATTTATTTTGATTTGTTAAAAACAAAAATTAGTTTTTTGAATATTGGTAGTTTTGCCGAAACACCGTAGTGGCTATCGAGATTTAATTGAATTTCATTTAGCTGATCGAGATTTAAATAATTTAAAACTTAAAATGTTTACAAAATATTAAATCTAAGTAAAAATTGAATATTTAAGATAAAATGAATCTTTTTTGAATGATTTAAATTGCGGTTTTAATTTATCATTCAAATTTGAATTACCTTTGGCCATTTTCCGAGTCTGTGGAGTTTTAATCAAAATAATTCTTTTGAAAAGTTAAATAAAAATATTAAAGAAGAGAAAGAAAAGAGAAAGTTTTACGATGAAACGAGAATAATTGATAATGAGGATTTCGCAAATGACAATTTCCTTAGTTAGGAGAGGTATTTCCGATCTATCTATCCACAAGCGTCTTTGAATGTTTCTAACAATTATGTTTGCTAAAACAAAAATCAGATCCACTCACTCATGATACTCATCCACTATCGGGAATTTATTTAGGAAACCCGGGAACACTCATCTCCAAAATAACACAAATTTTATAATTTCCCTATTACTCAGACATCCCAAACCAGAGCCACCATGTCAAAACTGAGCAAATTCATACACCCTGCTCACATTAACAGTCATACTTTTTCTTATCTCTCATTATCGAGAATTAGTAAAGTTTAAATTACAATTGTGATTACAATCCAATTACAATCCAATGATGTCAACGGTCATGTTTAAATTTTCCCGCCTTACATTATTTTCCCGCATGACACAATGCTACTATGTACGGAATGTTGTAACCCCAATGGAAATCAGATAATGCATCCTCCAAATACTCCATCAAATAGAAATGACATGTTCACATAGATAAAGAAAAATTCTTTTTCACAAATCCATAGATACAGTCTGAGTCATATAATTATCACTTTTTTAAATAAAGCCCTATCTTTTCTATTATTTAAGATATATCTCTGTAATTTAGTATATATATATATATATATATATATATATATATATA
>MQRK01245285.1:7144-17235 GCA_001938485.1 Girardia tigrina
ATACAGGGTGATTCAGTTAAATTTACATCAGTGTAATATGATATTTATAAGTACTGCATATATGCCAATCACGTTCATTTAATGATTACAATGTTTTCCAAGGATAGGTGGATTATTTGCTGTCGCATTTTGTTTCTTCTCTCTTCCTCAAACTGCAGTGATGAATGAAAGGTACCGCCGTGTCGCAATTGTCACTTTGTTACAGCAAGGAGATCAACCATCAACTATCATACAGAAGCTGGGTCTTAAAAGAATCTAAAGTAAGACTGTGTGCAACATCTACCACAGGTACCAGAAGACAGCAATCTATCGAAAGGAAAAAGAGGGAAATTTCTAGGGCTTCAGAAACTCAAAGGAAGGCCATCAAGGCTATTAGAGAGAAAATTCATTGCAAGTCAGCTTGCTCCCAACGGAAACTAACCCGTGCTCACAATATGTCACAGTCTACAATTCACCTTATCATTAAAGATGATTTACATATGTCAGCATTCAAATGCCGGAAAAAAAGCTTTATGCAGCTAATGGTGCTCAAGAAAGTCTCCGACGAGCAAAACTCGACGCGGAATTCGATTCAAAGATTGTTATTTTTAGCGATGAGAAGATTTTCACTATTGAAGAGAAATTCAACTCCCAAAACCACTATGAGTATGCTGCTACCACTATGGCCATCGACACAGATTATCTTTACATTTCACACTTACAGAAGCCGGCATCAGTAATGGTTTTTGCAGCCATATCTGGACGAGAAATTTGTGATCTTAAAGTTGTGGATCCAGACTTCAAAATTATTCAACATTACTACATCGAAGAAATTCTTCGTGATACAGTGCTGTCATATGTCAAAGCAACCTTTGTAAATGAACCATACCTCTTCCAGCAGGATGATGTATTCAGCCATACTGCAAGGAGAATCCATGCCTTTTGCAGGGAGAATTTCAATGATTTTGTTTCTAAAGATGAATGGTCAGCTGCATCTCTTGACATTAATCACTGTGATTTCTTTTCTATGTAGCTGGTTGGAGCAGCTCTAGTGCTTAAAAGATACACCTCAGTGAGCCACTGTGTACTCCGTGCTTGGCAAAACCTTGATCAAGATGTAGTCGTGTTGGTATGTGTTTGTAATAACCACAGAGACACTTTTTTTACATATTTTTTACGTAGAGAGAAACAGATTTTAGGATTCTGATACAGAGAACTTATAAATTAAGTCAAGTAATCAAATACTAAAAACAAAAAAATATTTAACTAGTGAGTATTGATCAGTTGACTTACTTTATCACTGGGTGTCAGAAGTGGGATCTGAACCCATGCCTCTAATAAAGTAGGTCAACTGATCAATACTCATTTTTTAAATATTTTTTGTTTTTAGTAATGATCACTTAATTTATTTATCGTTTTATCGTCCAATTAAAGCTAATTGTATTGTATGTCAAAAAAAGAAACAAATTTCAGGATTCTAAAGAAAAATCAACTATTAAAATTCTAGTATTTTGATAAAAAATAACAAATTAGTTCAAATATTACCCGTACTTTAACAACAACGATTTAATCACAAAAGCAGTAAATTATAAAATGATATAATTACTTCAATGGATTTTCGTTAGAGGTAATTAGCGTAAGATAATTTTTTCTTTAAAAATATATATTCTTCGGTTTGGCTTCTTTTTTTATAGTTAACTGGTTAAAGTTCTTTCTTCGTTCAACAATTTAAATCGCACTTGATTATTTGATCAATTTTTGAATAAATTTTTTTGAATAAATAAAAATATAGCTGTTTAAAATTAATTATTATTTCTGCCTTGGAAATTAATATTTCTTGGCAATATTCAATTTTATCGATTTCTGTTTAAATTTCAAACGGAGAAATAATAATAATCAGACTAAATTGTAATTTGTCTTTTCTTTATTATTAAATAAAATAATTTTTTCTTAAAAAATATAAATAATCATCGAAAAAAATAAATAAAAATACTATGATACACCTTTCAACATACATAAAATAAAGACTTTAATTTAATTCACACCCTTAAAGCTACACCAAAAAATAATGTCCCTTAACAGTCTAACTGAATACACAGACCATGACATATCCACAAAAAAATCTTTTGAATATAAGTTCTCTGTATCAGAATCATAAAATCTGTTTCTCTCTACGTAAAAAAATATGTAAAAAATTATTATTATAGTGTTGACTCATTCTCAAAGAGATTGAATTTATTGATTAAAGAGAAGGGTGTTTTGATCGAACACTATATGTAGTCTGACCATAAAAATTGCTTATCGTTGAGCTTTTAGCTTCCTTGATTTAGTAGACCCTCTATGCTCAATACTGTTGAAAGCGAAGGGAAGCCAACATTGGAGAGATAAATCGTCTTTGCAATTTTTTTAGTGAGTATTGCTCATTCTTGATTATTAGATGCATTCTAAGAATAGAATTTCTTCTGTTTTAAAAGGATAACTTTCCTGTTTATTTGAAGAGCTGTGATATACATTTCAAATGGCAATTCTGTGAATCATTATTAGTAAGACAACTCATTAATAAACATTCAAAATGGACAAAGTAAAACTTTCTCAATTCTTTAAATATTTAATATTATAATTTAAAATATTTCTTTTTTAACCATTAAAAATCTTACTTAAAAAAATATATTATCTAATTTTACAATGATTGTTTTCTGTTTTTTTTAAATTCACTACCTAAAAAAATAAAAATTGTTACAAGAATGTTCGAGACTTATACCGATTAATGTCCTACAAACAATACAAAATATGAATGGAGCAATCAGTTTAGTAAAGGTCAATAATCATTGACTTGAGATAAGAATCATCACACTTTAGATTTGTTAAGTGATCCCTTTTTTGGAAATATGTGAAAATCTCCTACAAGGTTTACAATGACATCATTTTAAGGAATCAGAAACAACCTTTCTTACTAAATCAATATGGCGAAGAAAACCCCGAAATGTGGAATGATGTCAAGGGTGGACGGTATAGGTTCATGTATCAGTTGACAAATGTCATCAAACAGTGACAATCATTAAGGGAAGTAGATTTCAGTTTGTCATTTGAAAATTTTGAAGAGTAGGAAGAACATAGATTAATGCTTGAAGATATACATAGAGAAGGCAGATCTTATGTTTGAAGATATAACTTCTAAATACTGATTATTATTGTGATTACAGTACGGATAAAATTAACCGGGACAAGCCTAAAATTTCATTTTTTCCACAAAACCAGCTTTATACCTACTGTACAGAGGGAAAGCACACTGCACATGACATGCGCTTCTACTACCTGTGTTGCTCTCTCACACGCACATGCACACACACACGAGTAATAGTCAAAGCCAAGTAAAGGAACTCACATGCACACGCATTAAGTAGAAGCCAAAAGGTACTGCAAGTAATGACACACACACACACACTTCGCGCCAGTACATTATGTCTGTTATTGGGTTCGGGAATCTATAAATAGAAATCTCAGGAAGCTGAATTCTCAGAAAGCCATTAATTGTCATTCTGTTCTGCAGACGCAGTGAGTAATAACACATTATGGAATCGAGAGCGGGTGATTGCATTGTATTTGCACACCAGTAAGACGCAACATGAGATTGCTACAGATTTGAATTTATCTAAGAGTGCTGTGAATCGTATCATTACGAGATGGAATTCTACAGGAAGCACAGAGAGTGGACGAAAGGGACAATGCGGCAGGAAGGAGAAGTTGACCAGGCATGCTAAGAGTCTTATCGTTCGGGAAGCTAAAAAGTTTCCAACGAAGACTGCTCAGGGAATTCGCAGTAGCATCGGCAGCATTGGCTCGAGTGTGTGCCTCGAGACAGTGAAGAAAATCCTGAGAAAATGTAGCCTGTATGTCTATCGACAACTTGGGATTCTCTTCCTTAACACCAACCGCAAGAAAGATAGACACCAATGGGCTCACGTGCATGCGGTGTGTGACGAGGATGACTGGAGTCAAGTAAGCGAAATTTCATTTAATTGTTATTGCTTACCTTATTCTCATGTCACTGCACAGGTCATATTCAGTGACGAGACGACGGTGGAATTTGGGCAAAAATCAAAACAATTCGTTCGACGTTCAAAGAGTTGCCGCATCCATGAGGTCCACACTGTCCCGAATGTCACATTCGCCCAGAAGGTGATGTTTTGGGGAATTATATCTGCGAAAGGCCCGGGCTGCCTCGTCCCCGTTCAAGGCACTCTGAATGCTGAAAGTTATGTTAACCTTCTGAAGAAATATCTCCTACCGCAGGCTTCCACGTGGTTTCCCAACAGCCCCTGGGAGTTTCAACAGGATAACGCGCCCTGCCACAAGGCAGAGCAAACCATGGCCTTCTTCCATCAGCAAGGCATCCAGCTCCTTGATTGTACTGACCGGATGTTAGCCCTATTGAGAATGTATGAGGAATGCTGAAACGGAAAGTTTACAAGGTTAGCAGCGCCTCCACAGTTGAAGATGTGATTATGTAAACTCAACACCTTTGACACAATGGCAGTGAAATTCATAACCTGTGTGTGTCTCTGCTCAAATATGCCTGAAAGAGTCCATAAACTGTTAAACAGTCGTGGGGGTCTCATTTTCCTATAAAATAATTTTTTCCTATAAAAAATTTCCCCTGCTTGCTTGGATTTCATTTGTGATATGTTTTTGTTGGGGGGCAAATGAAATTTTAGGCTTGTCCCGGTTAATTTTATCCGTACTGTAGATGACATGATTGTTGTTTATTGCTCTCTGATGTAGTCAGGTTACATTTTGAACGCACTTCATGTAAAAAAGCATAAGATTACCATGTAATTTAATCAATTATTCATATAAAGGGTTTACGATAAATATTTTCATAAATATATTTTATTTGTATACTTAAAACAGAAGGAAAGGTATCACCTAAAAAGCAAAGTTTCTTTCTTCTTTTAATTAGTTAATTATTTGTAAGGGTTACATCCTCCGGAAACTTAATTAACATTAGGAGAAACTGTAATTTTTTGATGGCCAAAGACAGTAAATAAGGAAATCATTTAATGAATGAAGAATATAATTAAATAAAATATAATCAAGAATATTGAAAAAAATAATTATTTATTTTAATAATTTTTAATAAATTCAAAATTTAAAATGCTTATCAAAATAATTAATATACAATTGGCATTTAATAAATTAATCAAACAGAAATTATTATTTAATCTAAAAGAAAAATTTCAATCAATAAAATTTGATTAAATTATAAATAAAATTTCAATTATTTATATTTTATTTATATTTCTTTGGTGGATTTTCCAACCAATAAAATCAACGAAAAAACAAACGATTTTTTTGTCATAAAAGATTTAATTTAATCCTATCATAAATTTTTTTTGTCTTTTAAAATTCAAGAAAATTATTTTTTTCCAATTATTAAAACCAATATTTGATTTCTTGTTGTCTTCTTTTTACAATGGTCGTGGGTTATAATTAACGGATCGTGCTGCGCCTAATGGATATTGGGCCCCCCATCTGCGGCACCTGTCACTCTTCTGGGTAGCTGAAGCTTCCTCTTCCATTTGTCCTTGTGTGTGTGTGTTTGTGCGGGGAATTTTAGAAGTTATCCCTGAAATCAATTTGAGAATCAATCGATTTTTTTCCGTTTAAATGCAGGTTTGATTATTTTATTATTTTTTTCTCTTTTAAATTGACACTTAAAAAAATATAAAAAATAAATAACATTTATTATATTTTTTTTCAAAAAAAATTGTTTTCTAAAATGAAATTATATTCAATTTACTATTTTAAATAATAATTTATTTTGTACTTTTTGTTTTTAAAAAATGGAATTGTAAATTTTGTTTTAATTGACATTTGGTTGGAATAAATTAATTATCATGAATTGATGAGAATTTTTTTGGTTCGAATATTAAAACAATTTCGAATATAACGCATTTCGCTGATCACGATCTAAATTGTATGACGGCCCAAATAGTATCATGACCCAAATAGTATGACGGCCCAAATAGTATCATGACCAAAATAGTATCACGACCCAAATAGTATCACCAAATTAGAATTTTTTCAGTGATAGTTTTCAAAAATATCCCGACCCAAATAGTATAACTATTTAAGATTTTTAAAATCATTTAAATATAAATATTATATAATTCACAAAAGTGCAAATTGTTTTAATTATAATATTTTATAAATCATTTTTAAGATAATAAATGTTCGATTTAAAAAATTCTTACGGCCAACCGATCATTTTCGTATTTGAAATTGCAGTATTTTTTGAGGATGTTGGAACAAATACTGTGGATGTAATTGAAGCACGCCCTGTGGTAATGAAATCAACTGATTTTAGTTCAATGAGAGTAGCAATACTGATTTCTATTTCAGGTGGTACGAAGGCAATGCCTATGGTAATCCATAATGGAAAGGATGTAAGTCTTATTTGTAAATAAAATCGTGTCTTGCATACTACCCAATCAAAATCCTGGGTTAACCAAGAGTAATTATAAAGTAGTTAATGTTTCTTTTGATTGATGTAAGCAACAGTAAGTGTATTATTTGGTATTCGTGTCGAGTTCATATGGGCCAACAAGTAAAAGAATATTTTCTTAAGAGAAATGTTCAGATGATCGTCACCCCAGATGGATTGACACCTTAATAAATTTTCTTTTTAATGAATAGAAGAACTCTGATTCTGATGTTTATTCCGAAAATGTTAGTGCAAAATTACAATAGAAGTAATTGGTTTATGCATGTGTCAGAAAATCTTTGAATGAATTGAAAACTGAAACCACACAAAACATAATAATATCATCAAGATTAATTCGAACCATGGGATTGGCATATAGTAAAGCATGATGTGTATGGTAGAAAGTTTTAAGAGGCTTGGGCTACCGCAAACAAGAGTGAAAATGTCTATTTACGGGGAAGATGCAGATGATAATGATGATGCATAATATTTGGATATCGTTTATGAATAAAATATTGTTTATATTTTAAATTTAGATCTTTATAAAAATAGAAAAACTTCTTTTACTGAACTTAGAATATATTTTCAAAAAATGCATAATAAACAGTTGAATTAAATGAAAATTTCAAAAAATAGTATGGAGTTAATAATAAATAATTTTTAAGTTTTACAAATTCATTTAATTTCATTTAAATGGAATAAATTAATTATTTGTAATATAATGTTATAATCGCATTTCAAAAATAATAAAAAAAATTTTAAATATGTTATTAAATAAAATAAATTATTTTTAAGTTTTACAAATTTCTTGGATTTTATTTAATGGAAAAAATTAATTTAATGTTTAATATATTTTATTTTAAAAAATAATAAAGAGCTCGATTAAATGAAATTTCAAAAAATTAAATTGATCAAATTTGAAGTAGAATAAAATTTATGGGCGAAACGAAAATTTAATTCACGAAAATTTGTTTGAAAATCTCTAGTGGTGATATTAATAAAATTTGAGTGTTGAGTTACGTGCTGTGAATCTATTAATAATGAGAGTGGCACAAACGCTACTTACAGTTAATGAGAGGTGAAAGCATCAAATAGTATAACAATCCAAATGGTATCACCAAATTTAAAAAGTTTTCGTGAATCGATTTGGCGATTTCCGTTATACATAATATAATCATTAATCATTAGACGAACGTCAATTAGAAAATCAAAAATAAACATGTTTTAATTAAAAGTATATTTCCATAAATCTGTAAGACGGTTCTTTGCAAAATTCTTCTGTTTTTGAAAGGTTTCCCATCGAATAAATCTTTTCGTCAATTTTGTTGGCCGTCAACCATCGTTATTGGAGTGTCTAAAATTTGATTCATTTATCTCATTAAATATTGAAATTAATTTTTTCAATCATTATTTACATACAAAAACTTATGTAAAAGAGAATATAAATGCCATTTGTGCGCCAATCAATCTCTAGTGCCGCTCCTCACTTGGAATATTGTCCTGGGGTTTGACGTACAAATATTCAGTAAATTTCCCTTTTAATTACATCTGTCTTCTGGATTATGGGGAGATTCGACAACATTTTTTAAGGAACTTTGTTACTATCACAAGAAGTCAAAACTGTGATGTATTTACATTTCATATGTTTCTTAAACATCCTTTGCTTACGAGGACAAAAGTGCATGAATGAATCGGTTTTTGGTTTCTTTTGGATCAAATTTGTTTCTGGTTTCGCTACATATTTATATTATATCTTTAGTATAGTTCTTTCAAAGAGTTTGTCATTCATAATTTCATTAAAATAGGAAGAAAGACAAGTTTTTTAGGAAGTTGAAAGTACCTTTTACTTAGGAATAATTTTCAGTATCATGGTCTCTTCTCTCAGGTGTTACGATATTAATACTGAATTTTATTTTAGGGTCCGACCTTATCTACGTCATATATTATATAATTGCAATGCAAACATCAGTTGATCTTAATTCTTCCCTATTATACCAGATTATACGTTTCAGAACTCGAGGTGTAAAATCTCTACACAAGAAAAAGGCTCAAACAATCAACAGCGGTATTAAGACAAATCCATGATTTGTGTGAGTCCCGATACATTATCCCTGCAAAAACGTCTGGTGGGGTCACGAACAAAGTAGATCATGATGACGATCATCCCAACATTTCTCTTAATACAATGTTCCTTTACTTGTTTGCCTAAATGAACTCAACACGAATACCAAACGTAGATCAAACAATGGTGACATTGAAAAGTCAGTTGAATAAGGAGCTACAATCTAGTTACCATATTGTCATTTCTTTTTATTGTCTCATTTGTCAATTTACTAAATAAAAAAAATTATAGAAATTAATTATTACATTAGTTGTATTCTTTGTATTTCGCTCTTGTTTTCGTGTCAGAGATTAAATTCTAATGTGATTTTCAGTTATGATATAACGTGTAATGTATCGCTGTCTTGAATAACAATACTTTTGTGAAATAAAACAATAAGAACGATATTTTAAAATATATCCTACGATAATATATTTTGACAGATTTACTATTTTTTTCAGTTCACTGATTATGAGCTTTTTTTCTGCTTATACACATCCATGTCAAATCAATTATTATGTAATCTGTTACATAACAAATTTGAAGACCCTTAACAAATTGATTGAGAGTTCCGCTTGAACATTGATTTTAGAATTATGAGATCTCATTAACAGAGCTTTGCTCAACAGTTTTTCCCAATAACTGTTATTATGCTTGTACTGGATTTTAAAATATTAAACAAAGTGCAGTACAACCTCTAAATTTAGCCAAAAATGGGGAACGCCAAAGCAGAGTTGTTAACATCTTCATTTTCTACAATTTTATATTCCAATAGTGTATCATTTTCACTATAAGTAATGATAAAATAGCATGTTCTTTCATAGGATCTTGAAAATTGCATTAAAATCTTCAAATATATGGCGAAAAGCAGAATTTGGCCAAATTTAGAGGGTTTCTATTGATTTTTAAAAGATTTACGAATGATGTTACGCAATTCATTACGCATAAATAAGCGGTAAAAAACTAATAATCTCAGAACTAAAGATGACGGTGAAACTGTTGCAAATATTGTTAAGAAATTAAAAATTAAGTGTCGGTTGTATCTGAACTTTCTTTTACAATGTAAATAAAATAAATAGATAATTTACATAAATATTTTAAACTATAAACCAAACTAAAAGTAATAAAAGGATGGGTAGAATAATCATAAGAAAATGTAGAAGATATGTGAGGTTGAATGTAATTAAATATATATCCGGTATCTGTTTCGTATGAAAGATCAACTAAGATTCAGTAAATCTGGATCAGTTATGAATATATTTGAGGTTCGGTGATTGTTTGATTTGCAAAACTGTAGCTTGATTGTGGCTGTGCCAGTGCCAGCGGGAAATTAGTACTTATTTTGGTAATGTAAATTGGTACGTTTGAAGAGAAATTTGAAATATACTAAAAATCGTTAAAGAAAATAGAACAGGTGGTTTCTACCTTGATAATTTAAATTTTTTTAATATTTTTTAATGAAAATATTATTATTTATATAATAATATTAAAAAATATTAATATATATTAACTATATTAACATGCATA
>MQRK01245302.1:15057-29110 GCA_001938485.1 Girardia tigrina
TTTACAAGTTTTCCTTTGCTGAGTAATATTACTCTTACCCCTTCTATAAGCGTGTTCTTGGACTCGTTTGCAGAGATGACTGGCAGTCTCTCCAATGTCTGTTGCATTGCACCCATTACACGTCTACTGATAAACAACGCCCGAACCGGGATGTTTTAGGACAACCTAATACACACCGTCGTTTGCCAATATGCTGCTCTATTGTGATTTATTGTTACTAACAATATCCATAACAACAGCAAAAAATTTCAGTGCTGTACGTATGAAATAGTCCCCAACGAGCACATATGTGCGTTCATTTGGTGTGACTAAGTAAGTGAGTAGGCGGGGTGGTAACGATAGGACTAGTCGTTTAAAGGAAGCATTTTACGATGTGTTTCAGTTTGGTCGAACTGTTGGATCACGGTGGAATCTTAATAAATTAGGTCGGCTTGAAATCTTTCGATCGAATAATTCAGCGTTGATTCCTGATTCGGATATCCTAAACCACAGAAACCTTTTTTCCAGAGTAAAATTGTCTGGAAATTACTACGGGTCCTAAAAATTAATATTTTTATTAAATTCTTTATAACAAAACATAACTTAATAAGCAATAGTTATTAGGGACTCAAAAAATATACTATGATAAAATACTAAAAATCCATAAAATTATTAAAAATAGAAAAAATCCAAACTAATTTTTTTCTAATTTATTTATAATAAGTTATTAATAATAACATTTGGGGTAATCGAAAATTTTTTAATAAGTATCATTTAAATTGATTCATGTATTAGCATGGAGATTACATATTTTGCCGAAATTTCAGCTCAGTCTGACCAAGGGAAGTGGGTGAAACATGGGTTTCGAAATTTGTAGCACACACAAGAAAATAATCAAATAATGTAAGTTAATATAAGCGTGGTAATAATAATAATAAATTGAAAATGTTTTTAAGATTTAAAAAATATAAAGTTTATGAGGATCCAAATCATTTAAGTAGATAAATACGTGGTGGAACACAACACCAGCTGTCGATTCTCACATAAAACTTACTCAATCAGTGCAGCAAGTATTACCGGTTGTTACCAGGGATCTCTGAGTGCAAGGCCAGATTGGACTTACCTCCGCTCGGTATCTCTGGGAAACTAGAGTTCTCTTCTCTAGGCTAATGCGTCCTGAGTTGAACTATTTGCTGATTGAAAGATCGGCAGCCGATGTATCGGTATTGGACTAGCAAACCAATACATCGAAGGTCCAGCTTCATAAAACTGAGTGTTAGACTGTAGGGAGTCATGTGGTGGATTGCATTGCAATGATCTAAGGTGAGGGGTGTTATGGAGCTTAGGCATGTAAATCCCCACATAGGGAGGAGTGCCTTTCGAAACCATAAGCTTCTCAGAACCTCCTAAAAAGCCTCAGGCTTTATACCTTTACAGGGGATGAGAGGATAACCGGTTGCTACACGGGTTTTTTAAAGATCCAAACAATTTCTGACAAATATTTTACAAAAAACATCTAGAAATAAATATGTTTAGAATTTTTTTTCAAATGAAGAGATTAAGAATTCAGAAAATTAAAGAAGTCAAGAAATTTTAAAGGCATTTGTTTCTTCAAGGGTCAGTTAAGAAGGGTAGCCTTGGAAATTATATTAATTTAATGATTTCAATTTGTTCAGTCACTCAGATAATATTAATGGTATATTTATTCCAAATTTTTACGAATAGTAAATTA
Source organism: Girardia tigrina (assembly GCA_001938485.1). Lineage (NCBI taxonomy): Eukaryota > Metazoa > Platyhelminthes > Tricladida > Dugesiidae > Girardia > Girardia tigrina. The sequence continues at coordinate 16,769 of MQRK01245302.1, forward strand.
TATATCAAATTATATCGATATATTTATTAAATAATTTAATCAATTTAATGATTTCATAATTAACCATATTTGAAATTCAATGTAAACATTGCGAAAGGGTTTTGGACAAACAACAATCCGACTTGAAGACTTGATGGACAGAAAACTTTGTATTGATGAAATAAATGTAAAAGATAAACGAGTTTTGATGAGGTCGTAAAGATTTAGAAATTAATTAAATGATATTTAATTGCATTTTAATACAGAGTGGACTTCAATGTTCCCATGAAGAACGGAGTGATCACGAATCCACAGAGGTGATTAAAAGTATTCAACTGAACACTGATATCATAAAATATAATTAAAAATAATATTTTTCGAATGGTTTACCGCCATGGTCAGATCACTGATTTTGTGTTTTTCCGCTTATATAAATGAATGATTATTTCCAATCTTACGATAAATTGATCGAATTTGCCCCACAAATTCGATATTTAGATCAATTAATGGCAAATTTAACAATAAAAACAAGACGCCATTTTGAATATTTATTTAAAAAATACGTGTTTCACAATTAGGGTATTATTAGTTCTGAATTCTGATCAAGTGCTTCTGCTTAAGACAACGAGGGGATGTACTAGAATAAAAATGATAGGGCACTCTCCATCAGTCGATGATTATTTGTTTTTTATTATTTATTATTATTTTTTGTGTTATTCAGATTTTCTTAAATTCTGGAAACTTGTGTTCTTTTTTTGATGAATCATATTAGTGCTGTCTCGGTAATGGATGATCTAAGAATTTATTTAATAAAGTTTAATTATTAGTTAATTAACAATATACAATACGATACTTTAAAGAGTAAATAAATTAACCGACAGATGGGAGTAAGAGCATGGGAACCTTATACTGAATCAACGTATCAGTCAAGCGGTCAATGAAACAAATATTATGAGTTACTTGTTCGATGGGAAATGTTAGGATTATAATCAGATTAAAATCAATTAAGGAGATATAGGAGGACTGGATTACGTGGTATAGTAGATATGTATTGTCGATAAATTGAGATTTAAAAATAAACTGTACACAAAATAATAATGATCACTACTGAATTGGACGACAATAATGGTAACTGAATAAGGTAATACTAGAAAGTTTATAGGCGGCAAGCCGCCCGTGGAAAAAACCGTAGTCTGGACAACTGATTCTACAGGGTAACGAGATGACAACAACTTATGATCTCAAGAACGGCGCACTAATAATTAAAACACAAATTCTGATGAAAATTTTAAAGTAATTGAGTGACTTTTTATTGCAAAATTTCAGATGAAGTGTAAAAAACTTGTAAAAAAATTACTAATTTTTAAAGTTCTTTCCCTCTGACGGCTTACCACCTATAAACTTTCTAGTTAGTAATAATTGATAATTTTATTATGTTGTCAAAAAATTGTTACCCAAATATTATTAAAAATGATAAATTCAGATGAATTGAAACTTTTTGTATTGTGAAAATGAACTGAAAGGGAATAAATATTAAAAAATATTTTTGCTTTATATTATTACTCTTACCAAATAAAGTCAGTGCTTTATATCCAATTAACCATGAAAATGATCTTATCACTTTGTATTCGATTTTTTAATAAAGAAAATTTCTCATTTGCTTACTTAGACTCATATTGAGTTTGATTTTAAATTTTAGGTTTTTTATAAATAACTTGTGAATCAAATTACTTAGTTGAAATGCCTTCTTTACATCACCTACTACTTGCAATAGTAAGTAAACTATTATATATATATCATAGTTTACTAACAATTACAAGTAATGGATCTTTGAGCGTGACGATCTGAGTGATGTAACTGCAGTTCGATCTGAGACCGTGAAAGAAAACCAATCACCAGTTTCTCTACAAATACCACCAAAAATTCATTGTTGGGGAAATATACGGCCGACTTCATTTTTGCGTTGTGAAAATAAACTCTAATCTATTTCAAATATTGTGTTTGAACTTCCAATTATCTGAGGAGTAACCCTTAATGTATCTGCACAGACCTTATGTTGATGCATGATCCAGTCAATGACACTGCTTTCGTCAATATCTAGTTCATTTTGGCAGAATTTAAAATGTCGTTCCTGTATTTTAAAAAATACTCATTGTTTTTTAGATTTATATACGAAAATAAAATTAATTGAAGTTTTAATTTTGTTTTACAATATATATTTTTATCAAACACGAGGAATTTCTAATTTTAATAGGAATATGATGTGAGTGTTTCCCAACGTCGAGAAGAGGAAGCTTGATATCTTTTAATGAATAAATTCATTTCGAAAGCATGTCTGTCTGATTTCCGATAGAACTAGAACATCATATTTTTCAATGAAGATTTTATGATATTTTTTATATGAACTAGTGATTTAATTATCATATGAATGTAGAATCATTTTTATGTTAATAAAAGAAATTATTGAATAATACAATGGAAATTATTAATGATGCTGAAGCATTGTTGCCAATAATTACTTTTGTGAGGAAAATAATTACTGTTAGATGGGACAAGAAATCCTAAAATATTACATGTTGTTAAAATTATCCATTTTTTCTATATTTACGTAATTTTTTTGTCTATAGGCAAAAGCACCCGTTGTATCCTATATGAATTCGTATAACTGGGAAATCGTACCATGGCTGTTACCGAGGGTCTTATCGTGTGGCAATCCCCGGCCTCATAAAATTGGGTGATCTTTTCCACCTCCTTAGATACATTAATACTCCTCCTGCTGATTCTTCAGCAGAAGATGACTACTTGTCCTCAATTTTTAGGTGCTCAAGTCTATCAGCGTAAGATTTTAGCATATCATTGAGTGATACTTCATGATATTTTTTAACGAAGAGGTTTGCCTCATTTTAATTTCGATGAACTTTAATTCAAAAAATATGATCTCTTCGAATACAATTTTATTACAATGGGTCTAGTACATCAAGTCCCAGCTCCCATTCAAATTTCTATGCTCGTCTGCTACCACAGTCCGCTCTTCAGGGCAAATCTGAGATAGAGTGGAACAATATAATTTAGAAATAATTTATATCATCTAAATATGCTCAATAGGGTTTTCGAGAGACTCGTTTGCACATTAATCTTAGGATCTAAAGATCTGATAAAGATCTCGAAAACCCTATTGAGCGTGTTTAGATGACATAATAATCCATTGATGACATAATCACTGCTTGCCTATAAAGGCAGATTTAAAATAATTTAAAGTTTGTATTGTCGCAATGTCTTTGTAATACCTCAATCGATAGAAGTTTTAAATATTAAAAAATAATTTAAAAGTATCGAGTACAATCTTTAAATAATTTTTTCTTCAATAATGAATTATAATTAATGATTAATGCAACCTAAGTCTTGTTTTCTGCAGTTAAGAAAACGAATAATAAATCATTTTTTATTTTATAGGGTATTATTTCTTTTTTTTCAACTCTGGGGTCATTTTTTGTGAATCTTCTTTATTCGTCAAATTATTTTTTTCTAATTTCAATATCAATTACTACAATAATGTAATATTGCGAATAAAAATATAAATGTTTATTATAACATTTGACAATCAAAACGGTTTTTTATAAATCATTATTTTCGGGGAAACAAAAAAGGCCTTTCCACTAAACTTATTAGGAGGTTGGAAGAAATTTCGAGGAATTTTGTTCAATATAAGGTTCAATGAAAGGTCAGTCAAACTTGGTATAAGTGATCTTCATTGTCACTGTGTTACTCATAAAAATTTATTTTAGAGATATACAGTTTTTAATCTTTTTTTCAGGCAGATAAATATTTAAAAGTATGAAGTGTTGGAAACTTCCTATTTATGGGTAACATTTGCCGTGGATAGGGAATATACTGAAAGAGCTCAGCTTTGAAAATGAGCTTTTAATGTCAAAAATAATAATTTAAAATTTCTAGCTCAAGAAGCAATAGAAGAATAAACAATTTATAAATTTCAAGTCTGCTGATCCTATTTATCCTTCTAAATGAATCCTAATTATATAATTAATTGATCTCATGTTAAGTGCAATGTATTTTTCCTTTTGAACAGTGACTCTTCTGTCTTTGATAATAATTCTGTTTACTCTTTCTATTTGTATATAATAATTCTCAAAATACTTCATCAATTAATGACATTCTTTGAGCATATCCAAAAGAACAGAACCTTTATCATTGTCAAATGTCGAAGTCGTCTACAATTATTAAATTAATGAAATATTTTTCTCCTCAGATATTTGTTTATATATAATTTTTTAATTGTCGAAAAAATAAAATGCATTTTTTTACAATTAATCCATTAAAAATATTTTATATTTTATCTTATTTTTTATTATTTTTAAAGTTTTTCTATCTGAATTTTATATTTAAAACCTTTTGTAATTATTTGAATATCAAAACACGTCTATTTTAAGATTTTTAAGTCTAATAAATTTTTCCTATTATTTTTTTGATATTTAAATAATAATTTCTCTTCAAAATAATCTTATTATTTTAAAATGTTTATCGTCATAAAAAATTAGAGACACATTCGTTGTAGTCGGATACCCCAAGGAATACAATCAACTGAAGTGAGATTTTTTTTGGGGGGAACATTCTCCAGTTATTTGAGGATAAATCTGTTTGCATTGCGATTCTTCTTTAATCACTTAATTATCGGATTATTTTTACAAAAATAGTAATAAGTTTAAAAATAAAGTCAATTAAATAATATTTAATAATGTATTCTCATAGTCCCTTTGGTATTTCTCTTTCCACTCTTAATTCTAGTAAAACCTTTGTCATTGCTTGTTTCTGATAAATACTTTGCAGACTGTTAATAATATAATTTGTTTTCTTGTGATGTTGTAAATGAGCTAAAGAATAATGTACTAAAAGTAAGGCTTAATTCCTGAGCTCACTTTAATCAAAACAGCAAATAATCAGCTAGTAAATAAATATGTTATTGAATTTGTAATTTAATAACACTATAATGAAAATTATGATAGAAACGTAAATTGATATCTCAAAAGAGATGAATTGATTAATTATGAGGTAGCTAATGACATTACTTTCTTAATTTGGATTGTCTGGAATAGTTCTGTGTGTGAGGGATAATGTGGAATGTTGTAAGTTTGTTGTTTGTATGCTGTTTAGATTTGTGACTCTCCTACTCAGATGGGATTGATATGTTTATTGATTGATTATTTGAATTTAATGATATTAATTTTAAGTACTAATTAATTAAAGTTTGATAATTATGAATTTTAATAATATTTTCAGTAAACGATTTTAACTTATTAAATTTAATATATTTTAAAAATTAATGTTTATTTAAAAAATTACATAATATCTTTTTATCCAATAAAATTATGAAAAATTAAAATGTAATATTCAAAATTTCCCATTTATTGATTTTTTTTCATATTTGAATACTTAAACAAAAACTATATCAATCAAAGAAAGATGACCTCTAAAAATTGTTGTGAAGAATCTGTTTGTGTTGTAAATAAATGTTTGCATTCAAATTGTGATGTTGTTAATACTGTGTAAAGGAACACCTTTGATTTAAGAGAGACTGATATATAATTGGAATGTAATTCGTGATTGTGCGTCAGATAAAGGAAATGAATTTGTTTTTACTTTAATTTTAAACTGTTCTGTCACAGTTCTTTTTGGATTGATTTTCTACTTCATTTTTCAATACTGGTTAGCTTCTTTTTAGTTTCCAAATAGAATTGACAGTTCGAGAATTATTTAGGATAATAAAACTGGTAATATAATTTAAATTGTATTTGTATTTCTATCGAATATTGCTATGTAATAGGATCAGCAGACTTGAAATTTATAAATTGTTTATTCTTCTATTGCTTCTTGAGCTAGAAATTTTAAATTATTGTTTTTGACATTAAAAGCTCATTTTCAAAGCTAAGCTCTTTCAGCATATTCCCTATCCACGGCAAATGTTACCAATAAATAGTAAGTTTCCAACACTTCATACTTTTAAATATTTATCTGCCTGAAAAAAAGATTAAAAACTGCATATCTCTAAAATAATTTTTTATGAGTGTAACACAGTGACCGTGAAGATCACTTATACAAAGTTTGACTGACCTTTCATTGAACCTTACATTGAACAAAATTCCTCGAAATTTCTTCCAACCTCATAATAAGTTTAGTGGCAAGGCCTTTTTTGTTGGATCAATTAAAATTAATTTTTGAGTTTTTTTAATCTTATAATTATAATTATAATTCAGTAACAAGGGGGATTCCACGTGTATTTCATCTGTTTTGCTTTCTTCATTTTTAAAAATTTCATTCTTTTGTCTTGTCCTCACTTATGACCGATAAAATGAAAACGCATCAAACAAAAAAAATAAATAATACATGAAATAGTATTTTACATTACCCCCCCAAAGAATCGGAGCTTGAATTTTTAAATGAATTGTTGTTTCTCTTCCTGAATTATGATGTGGGATGTTTTCTTGTTTTGTTTCGTTTGTAAGACTTAATCATGCGTGTTTTGTGTAGTAGCTTATAGAGCCTAAATTGTTTGGTTTGATTTTTATTCTTCTTAAGTTAATGTATTTATTTGTTCTATTAATGTTACGTAGTGATGTATTATGATGTGTTTTGTTAATATTGTATGGTCCGTTGTATATTTGTTAAAAGTTTCTCGTGTTGATATCTTTAACGAAAACCTGAAGGTTTTCATATCTTTTTAAGTCAGTGGTCGTTTGTTGATCGACTATTGTTTCGATTTGTATTCCTTTTTGTAGATTTGAATTTTTATTTATCATGTTTCATGTAAGGTTTATACCGTAGATTTTTGACTCTGTGTTTAGTCTTATCCTTAATGCGAGAAAGGTTTCTGGGAGTTTTTCAAACCAGTTGTGATCGTAGCATTTTGTAATTAGAGTTTCTTTTAACCACCAGTAAAATTATTCAATTTTCCCTTGATTGCAGATTGTACGGTGTTCTTATTTATGGTGTGTTTTTTTAATAAGTTTTTGAATAGTTCGGCTTTAAAATGATTGCCTTGGTCACTAATAATGTATTTTACAGGTCCGTATCTGCTGATCCATTCTTTTTCCAATTTGTTCGCTATTATGTCCGCGGTGATGTCTGTGAGAGGGATTATTTCAAACCAATTAGTAAGTCTGTCGATGATTGTTAATAAGTATTTTATGTTTTAGTTTGTTGGTAGGGGGCCTACTATATATATGTATGTATTGTTTCTAATTTGTTAGGTTCTGGATAATTAATTCTTTTGATATGTGGGTGTTTGCTTACTTTGTTGAGGTTGCTCGTTAAACAATTGTTTATGTATTGCTTGATGTTTGACCTCATATGCAAACACCAAACTTGATGATTTGGTATGTTGTTTTGTAAATGTAGTTGCCCATGTTGTGATTTGTATTTATAAATTTTTCCCTGAATTCCATAGGAATTAGTGTTCATGGGTTATGTATAGTATATGCCACCATGATAAAGGATTTCTAAAGATTTGTATTTGTTTTATTCATTAACAACTTTGTCTTGTTTATTTTTAATTTCTTCGTCTTTTAGTGATTCGATATGTATGTCGTTTATGTTTGTTCTGGGTAGAAAATCTGCAACAATGTTTGATTTTCCCGATATATGTAATACTTCCAAGTTGTATTGTTAAATGTAATTTTTATGTCGCAATTATTGAGGGCTTGGATCTTTCATGTTGACATGTAAATTAGTGGCTTATGGTTAGTGTACATTTTTTATAGTTGGTTTTCCAGTATGTGTTTTCAAATGTTGCTTGCTTTTTGTAATATAAGTTCCCAGTCGTAAGTTGAGTACCTAGTTTTTTCTTCCTTTTTTTTGGAAAAGAAACATAAAGGTGATATTTTGTTTTCGATTTCTTGCTCTAGTATGGCACCTAATGCGGTATTAGATGCGTCAGTCGTTAAACTTAATTTGCTGTTGTTTTGTAAAATTTCTATCCATGTAACTTGATTCATTTCGTCTTTCATTTTATTGAATTTTTTTTCTTAAGTGTCGTTCTAGATAATTGTTTCTCTTTTTTTTGTTTTTGATTTTTTCACTGGAATCTGTTAGAAATTCAGATCAGTGTGGTATACGTTCATGATAGAAATTGATCATTCTTAAAAATCCTCTGATTTCGTTTACATTCTTTGGGGGTTGTATTTTTGCAATGGTGAGTATCTTTTCTGGAATTTGTTCGACTTATATTGCTGATAAGATAATCGATAAATTTAATTTTATCTTTGAAACATTTCTTTTTTTGAATTGATTTTTAGACCGTGTGTCTCTAAAGATTTGAAAGTATTGTCCACATCTTTGCTTTCATCTTCGTGTTTACTTCCGATTAAAATGACGATAAAGTAAGTTACTGTGTTTTTGCAATTCATAAAAATGTTGTTCATTGTTCGTTGGAAAGTAGCAGCAACATTCTTCATTTCAAATGGCATTTGTTTGAATTCGTATAAGCCGATTAGTATTGTTATCGCTGTTTTCTTAGTTCATCGTATTTGATTCTAGGCCGATTTCAGGTTTATTTTGCTGAATATTTTTGCCTGTTTGAGTTTTGTTGTACACCATAGATGGTTATAGTATTCAATTGTCGATAATCTCCACAATATCTCCATTCGCCACTTGCCTTTTTTCATCATTAGAGCCGAAGTGGATTTTGAAATTGGATTTTGAAGGTGCTATAATATCGATTTCTAAAGGTTCTTTGCAAATTTTTTATACTGCGTCGTACTTTTCAGGTTTCAAAGTGAACAGGTAATCAGTTTGTCACGGTTGTGTATTCGCATAGGTTCATGCTATTTAGTTTCTCGTCAACTATTATCCCATTGGTGGACAAATAAAATTCAAATTTCACTAACCGATAAACTTCTTCATGTTGTGTTTTCCCGGTTACTATAACAAACAAATGTTTTTTTGGATCCGGGAATCTTACGAAAATCTTCCAGATTTGATTTTGCTGTGCGCTCTCGGGCGCTTCTCCATTGAATCTTAAGGATCCATTTTTGCGACGGCCACTGCGATACAAAAGGCTTCGGTACCATATGTATTCACTTTCAATCCGTATATTTTGCTGCAAAGACTTCATTTAACTTGAAGGACGCAACACTAACTAAAATTTAAATGAATTTTAAACGCGATTTTAATGGACCCAAGAGTATGGGCAGTGGTTGCCTACGACTGGTTATCGTGGTCAGCAGCAATCACGCTCTGCAACCAAATGTTTTGTTAATGCATTTTACAGGACATGATTCCTGTTAACAACGCTATTCACCGCTATTCCTGTTAACTCCGCGATTCACGCATAACACTCTTATTATGTCAACTTACTTTCGAAGAAATAACTGTAAAGACCGCATAGCACGAATAATAATTTTTATATTTATGATTTATCAATCACTAAAAACCTTTGTCTTCATTTTTTTAACGGTACACTTACCAGGTAATAATAGATAAGTTGTGTCATTTTTTGTAAGCATCATTTAGGCTTTGTTAATGACTCCAAGTAACATATCTGTTTTTATTTTTAGTTATACTTTTCAATATCATAGAAAGTTTGTAATTTTATTTTTTTATTTTATTTTTTTCAGTTCGTGTATAAAAATATTAAATCATAAAAGAGAGTTTAACTTAAGAGAAAAGAAAAAAAGCATCAAGAACAAGAGGAAAATTCCACCTCTTCTCCATAATAAATTTTTAACCAATGATTAATAATTCGAAATTTAAATTAAAAATAAAAAAATCAATACATTAATATTGAAATTAATGCTTAGAAAGTATTACGTACCAACAAAAAATTACCGCCAAGAAAATATCTTCGCTGAAATTATTTCAACCGTGCAATGTTTATCCTCATTTAACAATAGTAAGGGGAAAATACGATTTTTCCCACAATCCCCTGCGGGATGAGTAGCCCGTTACCATGGCAACAGTCCAGAACACCCTAGTAACGGTTCAGATCACCCTAGTAACAGTTCCGGTTCACTTGGTAACGGTAATCAAGGTATTCGTTACCATAGCAACGGTAACAAAGGGACGTTTTTCATTATCAATGGATACAGTGATTCAAGGCGGTTGTAACCATAGTAACGGTTACTCTATCCATAGAAACCGTGACCCTTTCCTTAGCAACTGAAGAAAAAAGTGCTAATAAATTGCTGCAGTGCACAAATGTGCTAATTGATACTTTAAAAGTGCTAATCGATAGTGCACATTGTGCCACACATTTCTTATGTGCTAGCGCGGTGCTTTTCAAGCTGCACATGTGCAAAAATCCATACATAAAATTTTTAAAAGTACTAGTTTCAAAAATCAATGTCATGTGTTTGATGTACATTTTGATTCTCTATCTGAATGTGCATTTAGATTTTCATATATTGATTGCTTTTTCCTATAATTAACATAATGCCTAAATTTACACAAAATGCACATCGATTTTAGAGGTACAAGGAAGCAGAATATCAAAAATGTGCTGTTGCACTTGAATAGTTACTCATACACGTACTTTCAGATTCCATATCTACATTTTTGAAAAAGTGCTGATAAATTGATATTTTAGAATATTTCTGAAATTCTTAAAAAAGTGCTCAAAAATCGATTTTTTTTCGTATATATCTAAAACCCATATGATATATGTATGTTATTTACCATCAATCATTACCTCATGAATCGCCTAATGTACCTCATCAACAATCAAAAGTACCATAGTTACCGTAACAAAGATAAATAACCTTTTAATATTATATATAAAAACAATCGAAAACACCTTAGAAACAATCACCCTTACCTTAAAAACCATGAAAAACAACTTTAAATTCATCGAAAACATGTAAAAACCAGCAAAATTACACTAAAAAGTGCAAAAATCAATACTGCACACATGCTAATCAATACTGTACATGTGCACGTGTGCAAAATCAATAAGTTCACAATTTTGCAAAGTGGTGGAGAACTCTCATAGGAAAGAAGGTGAAGAAAGCACAACATGAAAAAAAGAACATATGGATAGTAACTCATATGTGAATAGTCAGATTCAATATCAACATTGAATATCAACCAATATCATTCAATATCAACCGATACCTAGTACTTTTTTGAATTTATGCACATTATGTGTTAAAATAATATATTATAGATATGTATTATATTATGATATTATACTATGTTATCAACCAATATAGTATCAATCATTCAAAACGTGACCGTATCCAAGGTGATATCGTCATTCATCCATCATATCAACGTATTGCATTCATCATATCAATGAACAACTAAACATGTAAAAAAATACAGAAAATACTGAATAATATATAAAATACTATACGAACTATCTTATCAACCATTACCATCATACTATCAACTATCAAATTTACCATATCAATTATCAAATATACATCATCAACCATACCATCAACCACCAAATTTACCTCAACATTCATACTATCAACCATCAAAAATACATTAACAGCAATACTATCAACTATCACATTTACCTCAACAACCATCAAAATAACCTCATCAACCTTCATTTGTATATAACAAACCTTGTATTTATATATAAAACCTTCAAATTTACCTTTTTGAGTTAGTGACACACTAAAAAGACCGTTAAATTTTCGCGACACACCACAAATGAAAAACCATTTGTTTTTCGAAATAATAACACATTTTATGTATTTGAAAATGATTTATTTATAATATGTTGCAAATTTCCTGAAACAAATTAATTTAATATTCCAAATGCTCAATATAACTATTATACATATTGATATATTGAAAATTGTCTCATTTAATGCGATACTTGTGCTGGGTGTTGCGGTCCAATGTGGGATAAAATCACTGTGAGCTCTTGTTCTAGAGAAAGAAGTATTTCTCGTATTTTGCTTTCAATTTGAAATATAACTGAATATCCGCATTCGCACAGATATGAAGTAGAGAATGGTAAGAAAATGTTCAACGCAATTTGTAATATATTTGGAAATTAGGATAATGTCTTTATCAAAAATGAAGAAATATAGTTTTCATCAACATTTAGTTTTTAAGTCCAGTCATTTTTAATATCTATCAGTTCTTCTGCCGAGAAAGAGAAATGGTTTTCGTAATATCGTTCTTCAAAAATGGATTTCTGACCCAGTCGTATTTTGTAACGTCTATAGAGGGACTGTAGTGCTGAATTTTGTTTTGCTAAGTTTTCAGTGTTTCAGTATTTAGTAATTAGTTGTAAAATGTTATTATCACATTTAGCTTTAGAGGTTAGAGGAAAAATTTCTAATTTTTTATCTTGTATTCTTCTAATCCACATACTTAATTTATAATTAAAAGAATTGA
>MQRK01245303.1:15105-27809 GCA_001938485.1 Girardia tigrina
AGTCATAACCTGAAAAAATAACAACATTAGATAATTGAAATCAATTATATTGAACAGCATTAAAATATTAAAAATAGAGTGTCCTGGGACTTTTCGGCCACCCTGTATATTATATATTATATATATATATATATATTATATCATATTATATCATATTATATATATTATATAATATATATATATATATATATATATATATATATATTCAATAACAATACACTGTCTAATTGAAACTGTCTAAATATATAAAAATAATTATATAGCTTTTTATTAATTTGTTTTAATGTATCATTTGTAGTAAATAAACACAAGGCGAGAGTTTGAATTTTGAATTGTAGATTGTTCAAATAAAGAACAAGGCGGGACTTTGAATTGCTAATTCTCTAAATATAGTCGATTTTTGGCTATCTTAGGTAGGCTAGAGTATTCCACTGTATGGTTTTTCAATGGAAAATGTTGAATAATGTGCTATAAGGAGCTTCGGTTAGCCCTTCATCAATCCAGTTCACCCACCATATCACCAATATTAGTATACAATCTATTGAAGTCATAAATGATTATGGTCAACATATTAATACTATGGATATATATGGATATGAACGATATGTAGTCTGTTACGCAATAGAAAGATGTACAATTGCACAATTATTCAACCTTTTCGTTGACTGTGATGCTTTATGTTATGTATATCAATCAATGGTGGGAGTGGGAAGGTCTAATCCGCTGGGAAATGCTTGGAAAGCACATGACAGTAGAAATTGTCTGTATGATCGTGTTCGGACCGAAACAATAGACAGCTTGCTATTTTATCGTAAACCATAATGACTTGGTAATGCAATTACTTCAAACAGAAATGGAATCCCTGTATAAAGACCAGAGAATTGGTAGATCTATGACTGTTGAAAAACATGGAGCTCATGAAGCAGTAACAGCAATCTCTTCGTAAGCATTTATTAGAGTAATTCTCTCATCGCAACTTGATCTCAGAAAAGTCTGCTCGACGTTGATTCCACAATCTTTCTTTGGCAAACAGGCTTGACAGAATGAATTACTGACAAAACATCGTTCAGATTTTCGCTAAGTTCACGATTGTGTATCTAATGAAGTGCTAAGCAACAGAGGACAAGAGTTGGTTTTTTGAACCACAAAAGATTGTCTGGTATCATCCAACCCTACAAAAACCAGTTGATGAGCGAGCGTGCACAGCGCCGCTGCAGTACCATAGTGTGACTGGGGGATCTTCGGGTCGAGGGGAATAATTTAATTTTACCTTACTTAGTTCATTGCTAGGTAGCACAGGTACTTTTTTTGTCGAAGAACGAGAATTCGGAGATTTATAAACGGCAACACTGTTTGTTTGAACTGACATATCTATTTTGGAATTATCACACGAATTAATATCAATGTTTTCATTCTCAAGCATACAGATGAAGATCATTTGTTCCCTTTCTTCCAGTTTTAGTTTGGATTGACTCAACTCATTACTCAAACAATCATGATTTTCAACATGTTCCCTCATTTTTTTTACAAATTCCTGTGTAAGTATTTTTATCACTTTCTGATACATTATTTAGATTGATATCCACGAGACGAAATGTATTTATCAACTGCTTGTATGTTTTGAGCAATAATGAATTAGACTTGTGTAACTTTCATTCCATATTCTTTTCACTCTCCAGCAAAGCGATTCTTTTTAATTCTTCTTTGGCCGATAAGTTTGTTTGAAATTCATTGATCAAACAATTAATTTCTTTTTTCCAGTCCAAACAATGAGCAGATATTTGTTTCAGCATTAAATGAAGATACACCATCAGGATTCAATTTTTGATTTAAAAGAATGCATTGATATTCTATTTCTGATAACTGATTAATCTTTTCTCCCAATTGTGACTTAGCTGACAGCACCGCATTTTTGAGTAATTGTAATGTTGAAGCAATATCTTTCTGCACATAATCTTCGTTCACATTCATTATTTTATAAATTTCAAAAATTTCACTTTTAATTAAATCCAGATCTTTCCGTCTTTCTAAATGTAAATCAGACTGTTCAGATGATTGTTTATGACAAGGCAAACTTGTATTTATTTGATTCTTTTCATTTTCTAATAAAGCACACACTTTTTTTCTAATTCTTGTACTTTACATTCAAGCTCCTTGTTAATTCTTTAATTATATTTCTTTAATTCTTTAATTTCTTGTGTCAATGAATTGAGAATATCTTTATCCGTATCTGAGCGTTCTTCGTAACAATCTAACTTCAGTTTAAAAGCTTCAAATTGCTGATTCAAGGTTAATTTTTCCTGATTTAAAATTTCTATTTGTTGCAATAACTCTTCCATGTTATTTGAAATTGCCAGATTAGTTGTTTGATTTTCCTTCATGATTTGATTAAGATTGCTATTTAGACACTCATTCTCGTCCATCAAGATTTATTTTTCATTTAAATTTCATGGAACTCACTTTGTAGGCTTTCATACAATTTGGAATTATTTAATTTTATCTCAGTTTCTTGTTCTAATTGAATTAATTTGTCTCGTTATTCACTACCGAGGTTTTCTTTTTCAATTTCTATTTTTTTTACTTTTTCTTCCAATTGATTATTTACGAGGGGCGTTCTGAAAGTAAGTAGAAAAAAAGAGAGACGACACCACAAGAAAGCATTTATTGAAGGAATACAATACATCATCCTCATCACTGTCAAACTTGGTAAGGCAGCGATTTGCATTGATGGTCTCCGACACTTTTTCCACATTTTCTACCGTGCTCGTCGTTGCTGGACGTCCACTCCTGTCCTCGTCGTCCAAGGATTCACGTCCATTTTCGAATTGATGCATCCAATTGTAGACGGCAGACTTTTGCAGGGCTCTTCCTTGAAACAAATTTGATAAGCGGCGCACAATGTCAGACACTGGAGTATCCTCTTTCCAAAGGAAAAAGATGATAATACGCTGAGAACGTACTGCGTCTTCCATGTGTTAAACAAAAGTGAAAACACTGCCTATGACAGTTTCCTCTATGCTGCTCACATGTTGCATGGACCAATGCCACTTTTGCTCGAATCCCTATCACGCCACCACGCCATCTGTCCCTCTGTAAGATGCACACACACGCCCACACCCGCAGATAAGTATTTCCACTTACTTTCGGAACGCCCCTCGTAAATTTTTCAGATTTTCAATTATCATTTGAAGGTTTTTCGAACTAGCTTGTTGTAGTTCCATGTCAGAAGTCAATTGAGACTGTAATGTTTCCTTTTCATGGATTGTAGATAAAAGGTCTTTCATTAGTTTATCTTTTTCTTGGATCAAATCTTCGTTTATTTTCTTTAAGTCGTCATAAGATGATTGAACATTGTAAAGCGTTTCATTAATCTATTTATAATTTTCAATTTTCTTCACTTTGATTTTCTAATAAAGATATCTTATCAGATTTCTCTTTTATCAACATTTCAAATCCTCAATTTATTTATTAAGTCGTTGCTCTATTTCAACCATTTTCAAACTAAAATGTTCTTGACTCGATGTATCTATTTTACTTGACTTTATTGTTGTAATTAATCCATCTTTTTCATTTTTTAAATCATTTACTGATGTCAAAAGTTCATCAATTATATCATTTAATAATTTATATTTTTTTATTTTTTAATCAAATTTAGCTGACGGGTTTCGTAGTCTTTGCCTAAATCTACCAATTTTCCTTCCAACTGCCCGCAAATGTTTCGCAAGTATTCAAGATTTTAAAGTAAATTATTCTTTTCTATTTCCACATTTGACAAAGATGTTTCGAAAGCGTTACAGTTTTCCTGTAAAATATCTTTTTCTTGAATAATTAACTTTTGATTAGATTCACTTTTTGACAAAAGACTTTGAATTTCTGTTACTTGACCAAGAATTTGTTCATTCTTTGGTACCAACTCATTTCTTTCAATTTGAAAATTACAAATTTCGATTGTCAAAGAATTACATATCGAATCATACAGTTTTTTCTCCTTTTCCATTAGTAAATTGCTTTCAGAAAATTCAAAATTGATTGCGAGTCAAAGTAAAATTTTATTTTTCAAAAAAAGAAAACCCACTAATCTCACAAAGCAGACAAAGCACATTTAAACAATATAGACACAAACTTTTTAATGGGCCAATATAAAACGGCCAGATATGTCACAACAAAAAATAAAAATTCAAACTGGCCAATCAATTGTCAGACATTGGCCAATCGTAGTGGCCCTTTTCTCAGACAATATGTAGGCTAATTACTGACCTCATGTCACATAACGTGACTAAAAACTGCTTAATTAGTTTAAATTTATTTGTTTTTTAATGATTATTTAATTATTTTTACTTTTTTAAAATTTAAATTCTTTTATTTAATAATAATTCATTTTTTTAAATGAATTTATTTTTAAAATTTTCTGTTAGTGAAATCACATTCTTAGACAAACAAGACATATCGCAAAACATTCTTTTATAATACAACGATGTAACTATTCAAGTTTTTGCGTTTCACATAATTGTCCTGCTTGATGTTGAGCCATTTTGTCAACAAGGTACCCTTGGTAGAATTTAAGTTTGATTCTTCAACTTTTAGAACACACTTCGGATCATTATTCGAAGAGTTATTTACCAAAGACGAAACAATTCTATTTCTTCGTTATCATGAATAATTACAGGACTTCAATGATGAATGAATTTAAATTATTCTGAGACTGTTCAGGGAGAATTGAATAGGAATATATTTTTTCCACTTTTCGAAACAACTAAATCATATATTGCGGTGAACAGTAACAAGAATTTTCTTCTTTATATAGAATCACTCACTCGTTAAGCCAATCGAAATTATGAGTGAGTGCTTCTATATGATATGAAAAGATTACTAAGCTAACCTAGCTAGTCAGTAGGTGAGCTTAGTAATTTGCAAAAAATAAGCAAATGTCAAACGAAAATAACATTATTGCTAACAAATATAACAATATAAAATATCTAATATAGTCAAATTACTGTTCTTTTGGATCGACAGAAAATAAATAGTAATTATATTTTTTCGGTTGGTAGGATTGATGAACTTCGGTTATTCGGTTTTTTTTATTTGGTTGACTCGTTTAACTCTCTATTACCAAAAATAAACCAACTCAGACCCAGTGACAATTTTAAGGTTGAATTTATCTCTAAATTTGTCTAATTTGTAATTGTCGTTTCTATGATGTAATAGAATATCACAGTCTGAATTCATCAATCTAATTTTTATTTGTGATTAATTTTTTATTTAAAATTCGTATTTAATTTTTAATTCATAGTACTATTAGTAATATTTATTTATATTTGACGCAAGAAATCTTTCTTTTTTTTGACATTATATTCATAAAGATGCTTCTAAAAAGCGTATTATCAAAGCAATACGATCCTGATCATGGATTACAAACGTTTTGATTGACACAAAAGAATTAGTCTTGTTTCTTCTCTTGACCATCTCTTTTCACTCATACCATTTGGTATTCGCATAAATATTTCCTTCATATTCGTTCATTATGTTGGGTGTGATATTATTAGTGCTGGATTTTATATTATTATTTTAATTTTATTAATTCAAATTTAGGTGTTTTGTGTTATGCTTTAGCATCTTAGTTTATTTTGACCCAACATATTATTTAGATATGTCTCTCCGCTAAGTGTCCCTAACTCACACCTATTAGAGATCCATATCGTACCCCATCAACCTAATCTGGCCCTTTTATCTCGCCAGTGAAGTCGATGAAGTACCTATTGGGTTGTACATTATATTTAAATATCTTAAGTCTATGAAAGTTGGCTTATGCTACTTCTATTTAGTTAATGATTATCTTATTTCTTCCTCAACATGTTTTTTCTTATTTGATTACTATATTTCTTATTATGAGTTTATCATTTTCATATCAGAGATTAAAGTTAAAAGAATATGAACAAATTATATGTTGACATTGTTTTATTAAAATATAACAAAAGAAAACGCTAATCAAAGGCAATCCACCCATCGTCCCTAATCATCCAAATCCGATAGATTGACAAACTCTTCATCTTTACCAGTTGTGATAGAGCTGAACTGTAGGCGGTCACGATTCTCCTTCTGAATTTCAAGTTTTGACTTAAAGTCCAGCCATTCTTGTTGTTCTAGAGTCTCTTGGAAATTATTTGTTGGAAAAAACAACGAAATTTGCTGCGAGGTATCAAAATCAGAAGACTTTCTTTGACTGGTATCATTTCTGATTACCGTCTTTCCATTTCTGACACCAGTGTAAAAATAAATATTCGAGTATTGTCGAATATTTACTTTTACTAATAAATAAAAAAGAATTACAAGTTATTAACGTTTAACTATAAAAAAATAACAAATAAATGTAAATAAAACAAAATAAAAATAACCGGGGTAACTAACAAAAATTTATTCTTTGTTGAAAAGTCTGTACAAAAGCCATAAGTGGTAATTAGATATATATAATTTAATAAATGTAATCATTAATTATTTTCATTGATTTTTTATTTAGTTAATTATTCTTGGCTTTGACATAAATTTTTAACTCGACCTTTTTGACACGAATTGGAATCAACAATAATTTCAAATGTTTCAATCCGTTTAGGATTTATACTACTGTGAATAACTTTTGTTTTTTTTAAATTTTTCAAGGCCAACTCTAATAATAATATAAGGATCTGATGTATTTGATTCAAATATACGAACATCCATAGCTTTCAGTGATGTAGCTTCAATAACGTTTATACGAATTACCCTCTCAGTTATACGGTACATAAAAATTGGTTTTTTATCAATGTCTTTGTGAAGTATAAAATTGATTCTGTTAGGAAGAACTATTATACTTGCTATTAGAGCGTCGACCGTTTCTCTCAATAAGCTTATAATCTAGACCCGTTTTTATTCGTTCGAATCTCATAATTTCTTTCTCAGGAGATGATGAGTTCGAAAACAAAAAAAAACACAACGACAAGAGAATCACACACCATGAACGAAAACCACTATACACACACAAAACTAAATACAACATTACCAAAAAAATATACAAAATAAATAAAAATAAATATAGGCTCAAAAAAATCCAAATCATCGATAGTACAGAATAGAAACTGGTGAGAGAAAAGTGAAAATTAAATAGATTCAGGTTCAGTTATATCAGTTTTGCCAAAACATTTCGGTTTTTGTACCGACTCACATTCAAATACAGTCACAAAAATCTTTGCAGCAAACCAAACTGAAATTAAAACTTACGGTTTTAAAACGTTGAAATTGAGCCTAGGCGATAAAAATTTTATTTGGAAATTCATTATCGCAGACGTCCCCAAAGCAATCTTAGGAGCCGATTTCCTTTCGAAATTTGACCTTTTCGTGGACTGTAAAAACAAAGTTTTAATCGATAGACACAACTTTCCTTTCATTCATCACATTCACATGAAACAAACACAAAATATTAAACCGATATTATCGTACATTCCACGAACAAAAATCACCACTTATTACAACAAAAAAATAAACAGAAACAATTTAAACAAACATTATACACACTACACAACAATAAAAAAACATATTTATGATGACATAAATCATAACATTGATACAAGATCACAAACATTTTCTAACAGGTACCATATCGATAATTTTTCAAATATCATTAAAATAGAAAATATAATACAAACTCAAAAATCGCATTTTATAAAAAATTACATTACATTATCATCATCTTCGATTAAAAAGTACGATGATATGCATTCAAAAATACAAGATATCGGACATCTTTTAGAAAATTTTTCAAAAAAATCAACTCAGACATCTATCATCACATCGGAACCTAATCCCTTTCCAAAAGAACCAAAGAACACAGAACAACACAAAAAAATCGCTCATCAGATCCCATACAAGATTTAATAACAGAAACTCAGAGTTACACAGCAAAAGACAATTCGAACGGAGACACTCATATCAAAGGAAAACATTTCCAGTACTTAGACAACAAAAGAATTAGTAATAAGGTGGATTCAGAAAATCAAACAAGTTATTCGATACATTTTGAAGACAAAGAAACTCTAAAAAAACGAAAGAGAAATGAAAAATACATCAACATCAGACTCATTACTAGAAGATAAAAGGAAAAAGAACACCAAAAGAACTCAGACAGAAAACCTACGAATAAATCATACTACACAAACAAATGATAAATCTGATTTTACAAAGATGAAAAACAATGAAACACAAACTACCGATATAGAGAAAAAAAGAAGATTTTCCAACATATATTAATGATACAAACACAATAAATAACACCTCACATCTTGAATCACAATGGTCAATCAAAATGGAAGACAATCATCTCAAAATAGTAAACAATATTATCGAAAGCGACATACAAGGAACAATATACAATAATTTTGAGCCATACACAGAAATTAAAGCTTTAATTAGAGATAAAAACAACAAAAACTATGAAGGACCTTACTCAATAATCGATCAAAACAAACACTCTTTCATATTAAACATTAACGAGGTTCCAACACAAATAAACGAAAAAAGATTAAATTTCATTTTAACAAAAGAATTGAATGATGTCCAAATGGCCCTTCTTGACACAAAGATTAGAAGACTAATGACAAAAGATCATCTAAAAAAGAAAAATTAAAAAAACCTTAAGCTGAAAACCCTAGAAACGTTAAAATCAACTAACCGAAAACACACAACAAACACAACACTCCGTTTTCTTGGGGGGGGGACTGTTGTGATACCTTAATTCCAGGTGATATGAGTGTGTTTGATTTTATCTTTCTTTTGGCTTATGTACAGATTCTCAGTCGGTATGGTTTTACATGTATATAATTGTCCTCGTTCATAGTATGTGATTGGTTTGTGGTTATGTTTTTTATTTTTAAACTCACCATCTGTCAAGAAAGAAACTATGATTTTGAGACGTAAACGACGATAAATACAACTTGAAAAATCTGAAATTATTAGAACTGTCATTAATAATTAGCAAAGAATATCGCAACTTGTATCTGCTACACGATAAATACTGGAGTCACATATTGTCGATTTTTAGTACAAAATCAGATTTATCTGTTGAGTCACTTAATCGATTAAGCACCATGTGACTGTACACTTTTCAAAAAAGTGAAAATTAAATTGAAAGGATGATTAAATTTAAAATTAAACTAAATTTAAAAAGAAAAAAGCACTTAAATGCTCTTTAATGGCAATGACATGAATGAGCTCCTCAAGAGGTATTCGGAACAATTTATCCAGTCGCTTAAAAATTGTATATTAAATCAAAAGAATGCTGTGAATAAAAAAGATTTGAAAAACATTTTTCGTTCCAATTAAACACTTTCAGACTCCGCAAATAATTTCCGCCTGTCTGTAGTTAAGAGGAGCGTGTTTGGGAATTCGGGGAAGACAAAGTTAATTTTGAATGTTGATATTTAAAAGCATTGATCAGACCGCCCTAGTAAATTGATACTATGATCTGAATATTTATGAAATAATACTGAAATTGGGAAATTACCAAAATTTAATGGTTCAGAGACAAGCCCAGTATAGTATTATTCATGATTTTTTTATATGAAAATCTTTTATTCACTTATGTCTGGAGATTCTTGATTCTCAATACAATTGTTGATAAGAAGGTATCAAGTAAATTTTGATATAAATTTAAATACCGATCTGTAAAAAAATCAATTAAAATAATCGAGTGATAAACATTATAATTATTTACCGTTGATGTAAGTTGTATTTGCTTGATGACGATAAATAAATTTTATTTTGCTGACAAGGTTATTTTTACTTTTATTTTTTTTGTTTGTAGATTATTGTTATTTTTTAGTCGTTAAACATTAATAGTTAGTTAACTCTTTATTTTCTAGTAAAAGTAGATATTCGACGAGCCACTCGAATACCTACTTTTACAATAATCATGGGCTAATTTGAAACAGTAAATGACTAAAATTATACAAAACAGAAAAAGAACAAGACATGTCGCATAAGTATACATGTATAAAGTTGTGAAGTTATCAATCACATATCACAATTAACATGAGGTTAGTAAACAAACATGCATCTTCATTGGATAATCAGAACTCAGTGGGACTTTACACTCTTGATTCAATAAGTGAAGTGTCTTATTTCTGGGCTCACATTGATAAAATCCCTCAGTAATGACAGCACATCGATTGCCATTTTGTAAATAGCGTCTACGTACTGTCTTTTCCAAAATGGTTTCGATCTTGCGTTATGATTAAGATAATTTGAATTGATTCAGATCTTTACTATGATGGAAAAGCCCAATGTCATGAGCTTGATGAACCGATTGTCAACGAACACTCCAGTGGTTTCATTTAATTGTTTCTGTAAAAAAAATTGATCCCGTAACATTTCGCGAATAATTCGACTTTTAGAATTAATTGTTTTAAGTATGTTTCCATCGGAACAAAATTTATCATTGCTCGTATTCCAAAATTGCAGCGCTGACAAAAGCAAACAAGAAAATTATTGGGAAAAGTAATTGAAGATCCTTCTTTTGAATGTTACTTGTCTCTAAACACGAATCGAGAAAATCTTGAAGATTTTTGATTTCATTAACGATTGCGAAACATTCTAACAGAGATTTGTAGATTATTTTAACTGGATTGTGATTTTTTCATAAAATGCCAAACCGCATAATTTTGTACGAGAATTTTTTGGACATAATTAATCATCTTTTTATCATTCAAATAGATATTTATGGAATCCTCAATCAAAATTTTTCTTTGATGAAATGGTGTATTGCTGTGAAACGATGTATTCAACAAAGGATAACATGAAATGACGATCACACTAATCACATTCAATAACGTCAATATCGAATGAGTGGCACAAAATCTTCCGTAATTATAATACAGTTTTTCCGACTTTCAATCGAAAACTGTTTTTATTGTGTGGTATTCGATTATTCATATTTTGACCATTTGATTTGATATATCGCGAAACACCAGCTGTCATTCGACCCAAAATAACAAAAAAATACTCCTATTGGCTTTTACCAGTGATAGGAAGATTAGTGGAGATATGTATATGGATAGTAAGACAGTGACTTCTGAACGATCAACAGAAGAAAAATGGCGAAATGTTCGACATCATCCCAAGAAGCTCAGGTAGTTGCTGAGGCAACAATATTCGCCCTTACTACTCACAATACACAACGGAATCCCTTCAGCGTCGTGGTTTCTCTGTTTTCATGCAAATCGCATATAGTCCAGACTTAAGCTCGTGTCTCACAGTTTTGATTAAAAATGATTGAGTCAATTGCCTCGCTCTGATTGGTGAAAATCACTATTTTACGAAAAAGATTTTTTGTCTGACTACATTTAATTTTGATTTTTTGATTAACGAATATTTCTGATATTACAATCGTTTTGATTTAAAAAGTCACTGTGATGAATATTTTGAATGTTTGATGTTTTGTGTTTGCATGTTGATTTGGAATTGTCTCTTCTACTCAGATGGATGATTAATATTTTAATTCTTATTATCTAAAAAATGTAATGTCTAACTTTATTTCAAATTTAAACTAATTTTAAAAATTTTAAATAAGTTAATTAATTTTATTTACAATTTTTAATAAATAAATTGAATTAATATTTTTTAAATAATTAATAATAATTTTAATTTTTATCAAATAAATTTTTAGTAAATATTTTAGCAAATTATTTATTTCTCCATTTGCTAAAAATACTAAGATTAAAGTCATTAATCAAATAGTTAGAATGCACTCATACGAAAGCTTCGACAAAGATTGTCTTGTTATGTTAATAAAAATATGAAAAGTCAAATTGGTGTTCTTTGTAGTCACAATCACAATTTTCTCGAAATAAAGTTTTAACGAAGGAATATTTTAGTTGATTTGAGAATTTTGACAAACCAATTTTGATATTCACTTAATTAAATTTTAAATTGAATTATTATTGAAAACGACTTGGTGTTTTTGCTGACAAATTCGAAAATGATCTGAATTAGTATTAACGATTTAAAAAAAAATCCTCAATAAAAAACCAATTTCCTCAAAATGATGCGCAGCAGAAATCCCACCATATTTCTATAATCGGTCAGCCTCTAGGGCAGGGGTGGGCAAGTGCGGCCTTTGGGAAAATATTTGCGGCCTTCAAGAAGATATGTGCAGTCTACATAATGCCTTGACAAAATGGTACTGTATGTGAAACAATCTGAGTGTGTGCATGTGAAACGAGTATTCTGCAGACAAAAGAGAGAGAATAATATCAGCTGTCAATTAAATAGAGTGTGTACTGTATTGCACATATTCATTGACTGCTGTTTTAAGCTTAACTATCTATGATATGCATACGTAGGATATAACAACTGTAGTGTCACTGGTAGGCGTGGTAGAGGGAGATTATATGCGCACACATACACATATATATTATATATAAACAGTAGACACACACATGTGGGTGTGCGTTTTGTTACAAGATTTATTTGTCTGTCGTGTCATTTGGTTTTGCCACTCTCGTTTTAAATACACTAGTATACATTGCACACACGTATATGTATGTATGTGTGTCGTGTTGCTATTACAGTGTCATGTGGTTAACTGTAGTTAACCAGCATTTAAGAGAAAATGGCGGATTCTGATTTTTGCTTAATTAGGCTGATAAATTTATTTGTTAAATTTAAAAGAGTAAGATTTT
>MQRK01245305.1:4346-16433 GCA_001938485.1 Girardia tigrina
TTAAAAAATGTTTAGATTTAATTTCAACCAATTAGATTCTTTATAATTAATAATTTTTATTAACAGATTTTCATTTATTGAAAATAATTAGTTTGAACTCAGAAATATATCGATCAAGAAAAATGTCAAACAGTGAATGCGCTTGTGATACTAATAAATGTTGTAAACCTCATATTGATGTTGTTAATAAAGACAAAGCCTTTTTAAAAACTAGCACTTTATGAACAAGAACTCAAAATTTGGTTTGAAAAATAGGTCGCATCAAAACATTTCTTTTCTTTTGAATTCTTCAATTACCAGAAAGGCCACAGTTAGCGATTGTATTTAAAAGTTGATTTTGTCAAATTGATATTTGGAGTAAATGAAGTACAACATATTTTAAATTCCCCAATTTTCGATGTATCGTAGAAATTGCTTTCTCGTTTCAATAGAAAAAATTTGTTATTGTACTTCGTTTATTTGTGGAATGCGAGTTCAACTGAGTTCCTCAGTTCTACTAAAGAATTTGGACTTTGGTGAGTAGATTTTTAAAAGAAATAGTCAGGTGAACGGCGAGGAATAAAGATCATTCATTACCGACCAATCTTTTTGCTCGGGGAAAAACCATTCAGAAATTGTCAGATAGACAAATAGTACCATTTTATTGAAAACTGCAAGACTTTCAAGTTTTAAGATTATAGAATAAGAATTTTTTAGAATTGCTAAGTAAAAGGACCATTAAAAATGGATTCCTGAAAGAAGGGTCTTAATTAACTTAACTTTATTCTTTGGAGTATTTCTTTCAAGTGCTTAGATTTCATGTGACCTTTTTATGGCCCGAATACAGCAATTAAGAAGATTCCATTTCCAATTGATACAAAACGTTTTTATTGTGGGTGAATTTTGATTTTTCTGAAAAGTTTTCGAACTTTACAATCTTCCTTCCATAACATTAGCACAAGTTGAATTTTGTATTTGTGTCTTTATAATTTCGTTTTCAAAAACTTTTGAGCAGAAGAAGCAGGAATCTTCAGCTTAGACAATGCAAATGGCAATGATACTTAGAAGTTCTGATAGAATGCCCTCTGAATGTCTGTAAATATTTTTCACTGATTACAAGTCTTCCGGCTTGAGGTCTATCGTTCACTGATCTTAAAATCTTTTCATTAATTTTCAATAGTGTTTCTACGTGATAATTAAACTGAAATCCTTAATCTCCTTATATGAATGACGTTAACTCAGGGAGCCATATCACACAGTTAACTTTCATTTCAAAAGATTAAAAAATAATTAAAATTTGATTACAAATTACTCTTTCTCTTCCGTATATTTCGTGACCATAAAACGTGTTTAGAAAAATAAAAAATTATCATTTGGGTTTTTCAACATTTTTTAATCAAGTCAAATTTGATAATCCCTCCAAAACACCTTTTTTTGGTCCCATAATGCCCAGATTATAATAAGTCGGCTGCATTGTAGTAGCGACGGGCTGTGTGTACAAAGGGCAGGGACGTAATCAGCGCAAGCTAGTGACTTGCGCTTACTAGGAATTCCTCGTTCAAGTGGGATAATATCAGTCCACTATTCCTGACACGACAGTGATTCAGCAGGTTACCCGGCCATTTCTACATAGGAATAAAACTCGCTAGTACTGCTATTGTAGCGCGCGTGCGGCCCCGGACATCTAAGGGCATCACAGACCTGTTATTGCTCCATTTCATTTAGCTAAAGTCTATTTATTCCTGTAAGAAGTCAGCATTTGCGATTTAACACAAATGTACTATTTAGCAGGTGAGAGTTTCGTTCGTTAACGGAATTAACCAGACAAATCGCTCCACCAACTAAGAACGGCCATGTGCCACCCACCCACTGAGTCAAGAAAGAGCTATCAATCTGTCAATCCTACGCCATATCATTTTAAAAAATTTAAGATACGAACTTCTTAACTCACAGTTTTTTTTAATCTTTTGATCAAAGTTTATTAAATTTGGAAGTTGCACAAGAACTTTATAAAAAACCCTTTTTAATGACATTTTAACTTATGAATTATCATTTATTTTCAAGTTAAACTACTAAATACAAAAATTAAATTTTTTATATTCATTCTTTATGCAGAAGAACTCTAATTTACCAACAAAGTTTTAAAAGTAAAAAAAATAATTTGAAAAAAACACATTAAAAATATTACTTATAATTTATAAGTACATCTTTTTCAATTAATATTGTTCTGAAACTTCGAATTTTCCGTTTTTTTTCCCATTTTGGGATCTTAAAAAGTTTTTTTCGATCAAATATTTACATAATCATTTTTGCCATCGAAAATGAGTAAGTGTGCAAAGTTTGAAGAAAATCGATTGAGTAAAAGGCCTTCAAAAACAGGATTCTAAATTCCATGGATACATATACTCTAAAACTTCCAATAACCCCTTGGGGGATTATTCTATTTTTTTATAAAGTTGGAAAAACAAGGACATGGGCGATTATTAGAAAAGGGGGATTATTCTCAAGAAAGAATAGCTGTTTTGAGGAATATTTGGTGGGATAATGTTTTTGTGTAGTGTTTGAATGTTTAAATGTTGTGTGTTGATTTGGGATTGTGCCTCTCCTAATCAGATGGATGATTAATATTTTAATTCTTATAATCTGAAACTAATTTATTTAAATTTAGATTTAATATTCAAATTTTTAATTTTTATTATTATAACTTTTAAATAATTTTATTGATTCTATTTTTGTAAATTTTTAAATAATTAAAATCAAATTAATGTTTAAATATAATTATAAAAAGTAATTTTATTTTCACCAATAAAATTTGAATTAAATATTTAAAATAAGATAACTTTCTTCAAGTTAGTTCAGATTGTAAGGAGGAGTAATAAAACATTGAATGATGAAATTAAGTGAAAGTAATACTATTGATCGTTTAAAGATGATAATAAATGTGAGTGTAATAAATGTTCTGTCAAATGTGTGAGTTCTCTTAACATGGCGACTTTACACCACGTGACTCCGAACATCAAAGGTCCAGAAACATTTGATGGATCCGAGCACAAATTAGAAGAATTCCTGATAAGTTTTAACAGGTATTCTAAAATTATGGGATTATCAGAGGAAAGAAAAATCCTACTGGTAACACATTACTTGACTCCAAATGCGATTCTGAGATACGAAAAAGGCCCCAGGGAGTACTTGCGAAGAGAAAATGCGAGCAGCATTTTCAAAAGAGAAATCTATTTTGGATTTGATGAAAGATCTCATAGAGCTAAGAGTATGTTACGGTGACCCGTCACTTGCGTTCCGCAAAGTAGATGCGATAATCGAAAAATTAGTGGAGAAAAAGTTTGGTAAGAAAGAACTATCAAACTTGGTCTATGCTCATATGATTGACGATGATAACGTCGATCAAGAGATAGCGATTCGATGTGTAAAAAAGGTAGAGGAAATCGAAAACATACAAATAAGGATGTATGAATACGGGAAAAAGAAAAGAAATTCACCGATTGCAGCATATAACACAAGGAAAGAAAACGATTGGAAAACTGTGGAGAATAAAAGAAGAACACCAAAGCCACGGAACGACGAAGTAAAGAGAGACGGTACAAGTCGAAATCATAAAGTCAGAAAAATAATTTGTTGGGCCTGCCATGAGGAAGGTCATGTTAGACGAGAATATCCGAACGTTAAGGGTAGCCACTGTCAAAGAAGAGGACACCTACGAACACAATGTTATGAAAACCCAAATAGGTTTAAAGAACGTGACCAACGGAAATGGGACAATAATAGAAATCGTTGGAATGACAGGAGAGATTATTCTAATCAGAGATATAGAGAACGACCGGCATATATGAATAAGAAACAACACTTGGCGGAGTTAGCGACAGGGATGATGAAATGGACAGGAGATCGGAAATGTCTGATAGAAGAGAAGAGAATACAGAAAGAGATTATTCTAGAGGTAAAAGAAGATTCGGAGACGAACAGGGAAACGAAGACGCACGATCACAAGGAGAGGTGATCAGTGTGCTTCATTAGAAACCCAATGTAAATGTATGTTTGATTGTATGTATGAATGTGTGTGTGATTGTATGTTTGATTTTACGGATGGAAATATTCCTCAAGAGATGTTCGAATTTGAATGTGAAGATATTGTAAATCGAGAACAGTGTAATAGCATGACAACTCAAGATGATAAGAAACTAAATGGTAAAACGGAAATATTGAAGATATCAAAGTTTAAGATAAACTATAAAGAACTGAAAGGACGTCCATGTGTGGATTTTTACGTGAAAGATAGAAAAGTTCATTGCCTTTTGGACACTGAAGTAAGAGTAAATGTAATTAAAGCGGAGATAATTAAAAACATGAAAGATATTAAAATAAGAGAAACGAAAAAACGTATCCATTGCGCAAATGATTCAGAACTGATCAATTATGGAATCGCTCAATTAAATGTGGCTATTGAAGGAACACAAAAGTTAATAGAATTAAAGATATGTGGTTAAAGAACTAGACCTCGAAATGATCGCAGGTATAGATTTCTTGGATAAATTCGGAATAAAACTGAAAAGACAGATATCTCGAGGTAGAGAAATATTGGTGATTAGAGACAACCTATCAGATGAGGACAGACTAAGAAGAATAATGGATATATTTTACAAGCAAATTGACGGGCAATTATTGAATATTCTTGCAAATTATAAATCAGTATTCATGGCTGATAAGTGGGATATAGAGAAAACATCATTGACAAAAAATAGAATAGAAACACATGGGGATCCAATACTAGTAAAGCCTTATCGGCAACCAAAACACTTTGAGGATAAATTAAACAATGTTATTAAAAATTTCGAAGAAAATGACATAATCGAAAAGTGTAGCTCACCATGGAATTTCCCATTAGTATGTGGGTGGAAGAAGGAAAATCAAGATATTCGAGTGTGTGTGGACTTCCTCCAATTGAATAGAATTACCGTCAGACCAGCGTTTTCTATGCCTAATGTATATGATATGCTGAAAACACTGAATGATGCGCAATATTTTAGTACAATTGATTTTGGAAACGCGTACTATCAAGTCGAGTTGGAGAAAGAATCAAAGATTAAAACAGCATTCTCAACAAAGAACGGACAGTACTTTTCAAAAGGATGCCTTTCTGGATAGCAGCAGACCCAGCAACTTTCCAAGAGCTAATGGTCAAAGTTTTATGAGACTTGAATTGGAAAGAGGCAGTAGTATATTTGGACGATATTTTGATTTTTACAAAAAATAAAGCAGAGCATATGCAACGAATAAAACATGTACTGGAAAATATTAAAGACGCAGGTTTAAGAATTAACCCAGAAAAGTGCCAATTTTTAACAGAAAGAACAAAATGTTTAGGATATATTGTCAGTAACAATGGTATAGAAACTGATCAAAGATTGATACCATTAAAAATTTCAGAACCCATCATTTATTAAACATTTGAGAAGTTTCTTGGGTCTGACAAATTACTACAGAAAATTTTTAAAAGATTACGCAAAATACTCAAAAGTATTTGAGGTTTTGTGTGGTAAGAGTAAAGACAAGAAATAATATGTACTGGAGAATGCGAGGAAGCTTTTCGAAAATTGAAAGAAAAAATGATTGACACTCAGATACTGGTGTATCCAGATTTTGAAAAGGAGTTTATACTGGATACAGATGCAAGTTTCGATACAATCGGGGCAGTATTATCACAGAAGGACACGTATGGTAGAGAGAGAGAGTGATCGCGTATGGATCACATAAAATGAACAAACACGAGCTTTGATATTGTGTTACAAGGAAAGAGCTGCTGGCAATTTATTATTTCACGCAAAATTTTAAACACTTCTTATACGGTAAAAGGTTTTTACTAAGAACTGATCATAAAGCTAATAAGAAAAACCCAATAACACCACAGTTTCAAACGTGGATAAATTTTCTTAGTAGTCTGGATATGAGAATGGAATATCGGAAAGGTGGAAAACACTCAAATGCGGATGCGATGTCGAGAAATTCTCGTGAAATTCTCAATGTCAAACAATGCACGAAGAAGCCAAGAAAGGAAAAAATTAAAACACGAATCTTGGCTTTAGACGAGCATTTATTTTTTACCGAAATAATTACAAAATGTAAATTTCCACGTTTAACAAATTTTTAATTTAATTTAATTAAACAAAAGTCAGTTTTTTTTGTTTTCCATCGATTATCGGATCACTACAATAAATATTAGCAAATTGATAATTAAAAGGAAGTAGAAAATTTGTTTGAATTAGTTTGTAATAAAAGTGATTTAATTGTGCATTTATGAATTAAAATATTGATATAACTATCAGATATTATTTATTTTTTTGTTAGGTACGCCATTTATGTCATAATTTTTCTTTCAGACAAAGAAATAATTAAAAGTTGAAACCTTAACGAAAGTTTATATTTTAGATATTCCTAATCTCACCATACGTAAATTATTGTCTTCATTGGGTCTAGATTTGTCTTGATTCTGGGCAAAGCTTCTCTCCAGAACTCACTCGCTCTTTTCTTTGATTCCTATTTACATACAGACACCATTTTTGTCTCTCGTGACGATTCTATATAAAAAGCATTGTATGTGATCATTTTATCCTAAATTTTTATCGTGAGCAGCAAGGAAAAGTATATTGTCCTTCTGTATTTAAATGAGTTTGTGAAAGATCAAAGCTCCAAGCTTTTGAGTGAAAACTTATATTCTGATGGTGAATTTGTTGCAGAATCACTACTCATCTTTTGGCTGAATTCGCAGCATGTCATCTTTCAAAATATCCCAGAGTTGATCCCTGACTAGTTTTTCCGAACGAAGACCGTTATTGAGATCGAAATGATCATATTTGAATCTGGTAACCCAATTTTTAGTAGTTCTGTCAGCTATGTCGTCCATTTCATACACTGTACAAATCGTTTCCCTCGCTTTTCGACCTCGATTAAAATTAAAATGATGGAAGTGTAAAAAAAATTCGACTTTTTGGTAACTTGAAAATTTATTTGATGGTTCTAAAAAATAGCGTAGGCAAAAAGATTACTTGAATCATGTATAACATAGCACGGATATTCTAATGATATATAATACTTTGCCAAATATCAAATAATTTTATGTAACGGAGGGAACTTACGCAACAACTTAATTTTATTTTAATCAAAATAATGATCATTTACTTATTGAGAATTAAAATTTATCATTATAAATGATCTATCTTACAATTTTAAAATACTATAATTTAATCACTTTTGCACTTTTGTTACGATTTCACTTTTTAATATTCAATTTAACGCTCGTTCATAGTAAAATAAAATGTAGTAAAATAAAAGATCTTTTGCTAAATAAAATTTGAGAATATTAAAATATTAAATGAGAAAAATATTATAAAATATGCTACAAAATTCTTCAAATTTGTTTGAAATTTAAAAGAGCTATTGACAGTACTCTTGTAAGCAGTTACAAGTGGTTTTTGAAGGCAGACTTAATGACACTAGCGAGAAGCTCAGAAGAAACATATGGAGTTTCGTATTACTTTTCAGACAGATATCTAATTTAAAAATTCATCATTAATAGTTGTAAGATTTGTAAGTATAATTTATAAATAAATGGTTTTTTTACATAAATGGTCACAACAACTCACTCAAACAATAACTAATACCTAAAATGATCGAAAGTTTTGAAAATATGTTACAAAATTCTAAACATTATTTAACATAGTTTTTGGCAATCTTGGCCACCTAATACGTTTTATGCCATCCTTTTCAAAAGGATGTGTACATTAAAGATTGCGATTCCTGATGTATTCTCTTTTTCGTAGAGACAATCATCAAATGTAATATTCTCTGAATTTAATGTTAAGAAATTGGGAATATTTGCAAATCAAAACATTATTTTCACCTCTTTTGTCTGTGTTTTCTCTGTAAACAATATTCCCTGAATTGTTTCGGGGCCATAAAACTATTTTTTGAAAAAATAAGACGCTGGAAAAAGTTTCAATCATATCTCATCTATCAGGGTGATGTATGATACAATATTTAATTCACGTTAATGAAATGTTTATCTACTTTGAAAGGGCTACAAGCAAAGTTAGTTGTTGTGTTGTAGCAAACGGCAATGTACAGGACCCCATCGGTTATTGACCTGCTAACTTGACTGGCTGAATCCGCTGTTGAATTATTCCCTTGATACTTGCTGATGAGACAAAATATTCTATTCAATCTACAAGATAAGACACAAATAGAATATTCAATTTGTTTTATTTTCAATGAAAATAAGCTTTGTTATCATTCAATTATCTCTACCTCATATTGATAAACACAAAAGAGTCTATCATTTTGTTTACCCCTATCCGTTTTCGATCATTTGTACAATCTCTTTTAGTGAAAAACTGAAGTTTTTATAATGTTGTAACAACGTTATTTGTCGATTATTAAACAGTTGTCCAAAACACGAACGTTTGATCTAAAAACGTTTTGGTGAATTTCTTTCATCATGGAATTAGAATTTATAATTCTTGAAACTTCGATATAATATAAGAATATTGGAATGCTGTACCACCGAATTGCCTAGGTTATCAAGGATAATCTTAATAATATCTACCGAGTGTTGTGAAAGTCTTTTCAATGGACTTTGACACTAGGTTTAATGAAATTAAGCTGATATGTAACCCTTTATTTATATTTAATTTAAATATTATAGGTATTGACATTCTTCTAAGTCAATCTTTGATATTTAGAAATCTGTTTGTAAACGCATGGCATCAAAACTTGGTGAAATTCCTGCATTGCTTCGTGCTGGCCCCCTTGACGATGACTTTACCATGAAACTTGGATGCTCTGTGCGAACAGTAAATCGGGTTCTCAAACAATTGTATGCAAATGAGAGTCTGGAGGACAGAACCAGGAGAGATTGAAAGTCACGCATAAACCTCTCTCAGCCCAGTAGAGACACCAAGGCCCATCCAGAGCGTTCAATCATAATTCATGAATCAAAGTTTGGTGTTCATAAGTCACAGATCAATCGTGCAGTCAAAAGACTTTCTGACAAAACGGCTGGAATGATTACGAGAACTTTGTTAAGCAATAGAATGAAGCATAATAGTTTTGAACGGTGTCTACCCCTTTTGAAAGACATTAAATCCCGTCCCGTTGGGATTGTTAACGCATTTGAAGACGAAAAAGCTTTCCCAGTAGATCCATCATGGAACCGTCGCAATAACCGTGTATTTCGACGAGAGGATGATGACTTCAGGGACGCACAAACAATTAGCAGAACAAAGCATTATGCTACTGAGTGTGGTGGAAGCGAATGGAAAAGTCAGCTCCGCATTGTTCTTCCTTGCTGGTTACAGATTGAATGCCATATGTTACCAACAAGCTCTGAACCAAACTGTACTGTCGTGGCTGAAGAAGGAGTTTCCTCGGGAAAATGTTTGTTTTTATCAAGACAGTACACCATACCATATGACTAAGGCCGTAAAAAAGTTCTTGGGGTACAAAGCTGTACTTTTTACAATATCTTCACCAGAAGTTAATCCTCTGGATTACTCCATATGGGCTCGCGTAAAGAATGAAGTATAAAGTGTTTTTCACACAAGGGTCAAGGCCATAGGAAATTTTTTTGCGAAAGTCTGGAAGAATTTTCCAGAGGCATTTATGGTGAAAAGGAAAGTTATAAGACAAAATGAATTATAATGAAGACATTATTGAAATGCCTATCACACAAACTTCTTGTTTATATCAATGCTTAACAATCATTAAAGATACAATTTTTAATGCAATCTATGAAGTTATGAAGAAAATCTTTAAGACGTATTTGAAAATTTTGAAACTCTTTAACGGAATACATGCTATACTCAATTATCTTTTGACCAAGTACTCGCGAGAACACTTGCGTAGAACACGACAACAGAGATCCTGATACGAATTGTTTTAAAGGAACTTTATTAAATGGAACTTCATAATAAAATATTAAAATTTGATGTGATGTAGGGTTATGATTATAAATAAAATGTCATTATAATTTGTAACGTAATATGTATTAACAAATTAATAATAATTCATGATATATCATCATCCTATCAGTCATCCGAATTAGTAATATATAATCAAATATACAACAAAATAAATGTACTATTAAATATTGTGATGATTTTTTAATTTTTTAATTTATGAACAAATTATTTTAATTGTGTTTAAATTTATTTAAAATAAGTAATTTGATTAATCAAACATCCACCGACAAAACCTAAAAGTGTTATGAATTTCAGATTTAAACATTCCCCAGGTTCAAAAGATGGTAGAAGTATCAAAATAATCGCAGCACCTTTAGATGGTCAAACACAACGAAGGTATTTTAGGAAGAATAATGAATAAATATTTATGAAAACCTCATCTGAATGTAATTCAACACCTACGATAAACGATGTTCGACGGTCTCTGTCAATCAGAGAGTGCGTGAAAATTCGAATGCCATCGCAGATTTCGTATACAAATTTGATATTAATGGCAGTTTGAGATTTGTCCCACGCGACCGAATTTCGTTTTATGAATAACAAAATAGACGCGATAAACAAGTTTAACACTTAAAGATAGAAATTCGAAAAGAGAAGAAAAGAAAAGAAAGTGTGAACTAAGAGACGATTCCTTTAAGGATAAGTCAAATACCATCTTTGTGTTTACTTCTAATATATATTTTTATATGCTTATTAACTTAAAGAAGTTTAAAAAGGAGAAACGGGGTAATATGAAACCAGTTTGTTGTTAAAATAGTTATGAATAATAAATGTTAGGATATGAGTTTGATTATTTTGGATTTAAAAGGAGGTTATGTAACTGTCAGTTGGATGGAGTCAATATTAATTTAAAAAATACAAGAATATATAATAATTCTATTAACAAATAAGCTTATTGACTGTAAAACTTATTCAATAAACTCACTTGCAATATAAAGTTATAAATAAGTAATATCTAATAATTAAACTTGTTATCCATTTAAAATAAAATGACTAATTCCGATTCTAAGATTTATTAATTATAACACAATATCCATAATCTCGACTATTTAACCCGAATGGGGCCACCGTCCTTTTAAAAGAACACTGCTCAAATATTTTTTTACATCAATTTGACGATATAACTTATGTTGCCACCGTCCTTTTAAAAGGACACCCTATTACAAAAAGACCGTATGAAACAAAAAATATTTTTTAATGTAGAACAAGTTATTTAGATATAATAAACCAGAATTAATATCAAAAATTCATTTTTTCTAAAGGAAATTGTTTCGGCCACATTAGGGTTAATGTGGAATATAGTGATATTATAATGACTCACATTTTCAAAGCCTTTTCATTGGTTTACACTCTCAAACACAAACATACTATCAACATACATTCAGCATACATTCAACATACATTCAGCATACATTCAACGTCAGACAAGTAACCCATTTTATTGTATCATCACAACTGACTTTACACAATCAATTTCATCAGCAATCACACATTAAGTATTACGTAATTAATCTTAGTTATGTCTGTTAGTAACAAACAATATTTATTACGTAACTATTTCTACTCACAAAACTAATGAACGAAAGATAAAAAGAAGCAACTTCGATCACAAAACAAGAAAAATAGTGTTAGAGAAAACAAAATCAATTAGTTACTTTAATTTTCAAATGTTAGAATTGTTTCTGAGTAAAATGACGAAATTGGCTCAGTTTTTAATAGATTAAATATAGTTTTTGTTATCTTTTTGTAAAGTTTCCTTTGTTATGTTAATGTCTCTTTAATATTTTCTTTTTCTCTTTGAATCGGGTAAATATTTTTTTAATATTTGATTTGAAAATTTGGTTTAATAATTTGGCTCTATAATCAATTCATAAAAATAAAACAACAAAATGCTAACCAACTACGATCATTACAATGAAGAAACAATTTATGAGAACAGTAAAACTAGGCTTTAGACTCTGATATATATATATATATATATATATATATTAGGGATAAAAACAAGACGACGCGTTTCGGGATAATAAAATTCCCATCATCAGGTCACAAATTACACTACGCAAGTACACTATATGGTAGC
>MQRK01245313.1:35665-69431 GCA_001938485.1 Girardia tigrina
GGTCTCTGAGCCCGAACATACATTTTTCCCCTACTTAGTTCTAGTAGATTTTAACATTTCTTTTATATTATCTATCAAATTTTTGGTAAAAGCAACATAAGTGTTGTATCTCAAAGCGAGTCTTTTCGTTCATTGACTCCCGAATTTCAAGTCGGATATTCATCATCTGATTGGCGATCATCTGTAATCATTTGCCAGATTACAGAACTGTTCAAGCAATTGTTTTTCAACTGAACACTCGGAAATGCTTGAATCGGTATACCATAAAAATATTTCTTTTGTCCAAAATCTCGATTTCAAAAACCAATTTATAAAGTCCACGTAAATAATTTTATTTGTAAAAATAATTTCGTAATTCTCCTTCAATTTACGTGTGATCGTTTTGAGAAATTTGCATGCAAATCTTTTTACTGTATTAACTTTCAAACCGAATTTTAAACTGGGTACTAAAGAGAAAAGACTTTCGTCAATTACGGAGTTTAGAATCATATTTAGAATAACGCTAGAGTGCGCGAGATAATAGTCAAAGATTATACCTAACGTCTCGGACGAATTATGAGACTTTTCCATTAAATGCTGGTGCATATTCATTGATAATCAAAGCAATTCGATGTGATTTGGAGGTTGTTTGATAGACCTTAGAATTTTTTTATCTTCACATCACATCTCTCGACACGCCATAACTAAAGATAATTAAAATAATCTACAAAAATTAACTCAATATCGTTATAAACAATCTGTTGATTATTTAATATCGAAAGTTTTAGTTCGAATTCAAAATCGTTAAGTAAAATGAATCGCCAAAAAACAATCGGCGAAATCGCAAAATCGATCGATGATGTACGAGATAAATCGATTAATTTGATATTTCCCCTCACATACTCACAGAACAGTTGAAAAAGTGAAAGTAATAAATTCGGTCGCGAATCTTTCGTCACGTAAATGTGAATTAATTTCGAAATATCGTTAGAAAATTCGGCAGACAATCGTGAATCATACAAAATATCGCATCTTTGATTTTTTAGACACTCGAATATCAATTGAATCGAATTAATTTCAAATTTTCTCATATCTGATAGCATTTTGAATTTACTAAAACAATATGCGCAAAACTTTATTTTACCACATTATTTTATTTAAACAAAATTTTTTATTTAGTAACTTGAAAATTTGTGACAATAATCACGTATACAACTTTGCATTAAAATGGATGCATTGAAACAAATTTTATTTTTAACTAATAGTTTTTTTTATTTTATTGAAATTGTGATAACCAGAAATCAACAATTTACAATTAGATCACAGAGATCAATTACATTCAAACACACCTGCATCATTTTATATTACAATTTATACACACAGACACATATCGAGAAATCAATGACGTCATCGATCATTTTTACTCGGATTTCTTTTTGATTTAAAATCGGAACGAAATTTCGGCAATTGACGAACGATATTCGGAGATCTTCCAGCAGAACAGTGTATTTTATCGTTTCGCGATTAATTTAATTAATTTATCTTATTTATTTAAATTACTTGTTTATTTTTTTTAATTTAATCATTTTATTTAAATTATTTATTTTAAATTAATTGCTTTATTTACATTTAATTTTATTTAATTATTTAATTTTATGTATTTAATTTACAAAATGGGCTCAAATAAGGGTCAAAGGAAATCCCAACGCGAACAATAAGCACCCGTAACATTATGAAGTTCTTTTAGGGTTTTTACTCTTAAAAACAAAAATGGCTGTAAATTTCTTTTCATCTGTCATTGATTTACCCATTGAAATAGTGGAATCGACTTTATTTTAATTTAAAATATGATTTAAAATAATATATTAATATTTTCAAATTATCTAATTATTTTTTATGCCATCGATAAAATTTAACCACTCATAATAATGACGGGCTTAAACAATTTAAGACTTTGGATTATTTTGAAGTTATTTAAAACTAATT
Organism: Girardia tigrina; assembly: GCA_001938485.1. Lineage (NCBI taxonomy): Eukaryota > Metazoa > Platyhelminthes > Tricladida > Dugesiidae > Girardia > Girardia tigrina. The sequence goes on from MQRK01245313.1 coordinate 37,631, forward strand.
CAGAATAAAGTAAAAATATAAAAAATTATAAAAAAATTAATTTAACGTATTTTATAATTTATAAATATTTATACTGAAATTGTTTTAATATAAATTAATTTTGGAATTCTAAATAATTTTTAATTCTAATTAATAATTCGTTTAGAAAAGCAGTTCTCAACCTGTTGGTTGCGACCCCGTCGTGAGTCGAATGACGATTTGCCAGGGGTCGCCCAAGACTATTGAAATAAAATGTGTTTTATTTTGTATTCTAATGTGTCAACTGTATAGCATCTTAATGTAAAATTTTTTTCTATATCACATTTGTACATTTCTATTGATCACAGTATTGAGTAACAATAGTATAGTATAGTTACTTAAGCCTATTGACAAAATTAATTTTACAGTTGGGGGTCGCCACAACATCATGAATTGTATTAAAAAGGTCGTGGCATTTCCTAAAACAAAGAATCATTAAAAGACATATTGAAATATATAAATAATTTTTACTAGAATTAATAAATGTATAAACCAGAATTTAAAAAAAGCAATTTTAAGTAAGTAATTGTAGAAAATTAATTTTATTTCTATAAAAAGTGGGTGAAAACTAATTTGATTAATCTGATAAACAAAAGAGAAAAGAATTGAAATTTCCATAATCTCTGATTTATAATAAATGGAAATCTCGAATATATTTTTTGTTATAATTTTTAAAAAAAATATTATTATTTATTAATTCTCTCCTGCGAAAGCCAATGGAATCTGAAATATTATACTTTTCGATAAAGAAAATATGATACTTTGAATGAATATTCTGGTTGAATTAATGCGGTATTTATAGAAGAAAAGGATAATATTAAATTTACTTTATAACAGAAAAGTTTACAAATATGTCGGAAAAAACTTAAACCAAATATTATCATTAGATGTTTTGTTGTTTATTAATAAAATTAATTTTGTTTTAGAATATAGTGAATTTTTTATGAACAAAATATACAATTATTATTTATTTAGTAATAAAAATTAATATGAAAAAAATAAAAGTTGTCCATTAAAAATATTTTTACTGCAATATAATTTGAAAGATCAACCGTCATCTTCAGGTCACTAATTAATAATCTAATTCAGCTGGATATAAATACAAAAATGATGATTATGTAATCGATTACGTGAAATCAAAAATTTTCAATAAGCTGGTTGAGACTGCCGATTGAACATTGATTCTAGCGCAACGTGACTTAATTAACAATACTTCATATGTCATTATCTCCTAATAATTATGATAAAATTAAGAATTACTTATATGGCTCTTACCATCTTTTGGACAATGCCTTTGAATTAAATTGCAGAGATGGCGGATAATCTCTTCAATGCATGAGACATCACATCCCTTGCATTTTTATTCAGAAATAATATCAGAAAACTTTAAACTATTGAATTTCATAAGAATTTTTAAATTTAATTTATTATTAGCTTATTTTTAATGTTTATAAATCCTTTAAAATAAGGTACAATCAAGCAAATATGTTGTTTTATTATTTATATATAATACATCCTCAATGTCTTTCTTAAAACCATCAGAAGAAACAAAACTCTTTTTTAAGTATCTTATCAGCTGTTTCTTGTGAAAATTTTGTCCAAGAAAAGATTTAGAATAACCATTCTGATTTAACAAGTAACTTGTTATAGCCTTTAGGAATAATCTATTTTTGTCAACACTTTAGCCAATCATACGAAAGAAGTATGATAATAAGTATAATCATACAAAAAAATTTTTGTTGAACAAGCTTTTATAATTTGTCATATGTTTTCGGTTCTGTATCTATTTCACCCACTTCCCACACTTTTTTTGGCTGAATTATCAAAGCCTACTAGTCGAAAACCCGCTTTCTATTTGCATTTAGATGTATCAAATTTCAAAGCCTACTACTGAGGAAAACATGAGAACGACACTTTAATTACTTTTTGCGGCCAAACTAAAGGCGGTAGATGAGCAGTGACGGTGAAAAAGTGTATTGTCACCTAGAATACATCAGTCCTGAAAGTTTTATGTCGCTAGTTGAACGGGAAGTGGGTGAATTTTCGATCGCGAGATTTGATGCATCCAGACAGACAGACAAACAAATGAAACGTAATAAAAGCTTGTAAAAAGCCTAGTTTATAGGACAATATAAAAATGTTAATGTGGCATTAATATTGATTATTTCAAGATTCTGTGTGGGCAGTTTTATATTTATTGAGATAATATTGAATGAAGCAATTTTAGTTAGACCTCATTGGTCTAAAATCAATTTTGTAAATACAGACTCACCAGCTTATATATAATTTTTGATTAGCGTGATTTCATTGAATCGATACATAATCAAATTGTTTTTTAGATTGGGTTGACGAATAAATCTTGAGCGGTTATTATACTTTACTTGAATACAATACAGAATTTATGCAATTTATTAAATAAATCGTAATATCAATACAATAATTTTGTAAACGAAATTGTTAGAAATTAATCGACAGTAAAATCTCCGTTGTTAAATATGTTTTTCGGTCTTGACTAAAATAATACGTTCAACCGTGCTCTCAATTCTACATTATTATTCATTTATGCAACTCATAATTCATTCGAAAGAGATGAGAATCTGATGGCACCAAGTCTAGTGAATTTGGGGTGTAAGACAAAAACGTACAATTTGAGTTCTTGAATAGCTGCTTGACGAAGGGAGGACTAGCGTTGACGTGCCACAGGAGAACATTATTTTGCGGATTTGGTCTTTTTAGCTCAATTCCTTTGTTAAGTCAGTCCAGATGTTTAACATAGGACTCCACATTAACTATTTGTTTTGGCAAGAGCACTTTGTGACGAATTGTCTTCCCAGTCCCACTATACTCACAATATTTTGTTTTGCTGGAAAAGTCGCATTTTTGTTGGGGCTAAATTATTCGTTACACTACTTCGAATATATGTACAGGCACCATTTGACATCACCATTGGCGATGCGATAAAGAAAATGCTCCTTATGACTATGTGTTGAGTAAGCAAACTGGCAGAAATCGTGATGTGCTGATTTCTAATCTTTTTGTTCATACAGTGTGGTTTCCAAGTGTTGAGTCTTGGTACCTGGCTATTTGAATGAATGTTGTTCACCACAGTTTTTGATCCTCCAATTCTCAAATCGTTGATTTGGTGTGAATTTTCGTAATGAAGTTGGTTTAATCATTATTCTTTGAACATAGTTGTGAGACCGTTGTGTGACCCGTCTTCAAATAAAAATTCTAATTATTATAGCGATAAAACCAACAGCGGGCGATACTTGTAGGTATTGTTTCTTTGACATACAAAAAAGATCTCACAAGCAGCTTCAGTGGCGTTGACATCTCGATAATATGCAAAGGCAGTTGATGTCGATAATGCTCGATTTTATCAACCTGACATTCTATTTAATGACCTAAAATTGAAAGCTAAAATCAAAGAAATATGAAAATCAAACTTATAATCTATTAAAACAAAAACAATCTAGTTATTGACATTAAATATTTTGCAAAAGCGTTTTTTTATTGAATATATTTTTTAACTTTGAAAAACAGCTCAAGACCTATTCTTCAAACCAATTTATACTAGTGAATTACATAATTAATCAGTGGCCTGACGATGTCGATTGATCCGTCATAACATATTGTCTGTACAAAATATATTTTAAATAAATGTTTTTCATATAATTCGTCTTGTAGCTTATAAATAAAAATTAATATTTTGTTTTAGTTAAATTCTTTTTTTTCTTGTGGGCCTGTAAAAAATATTTATTTATATTATGAACCTCATTATTTTTGTAAACTTGAAGTGATTTTCGTTGAAAAATTACAAATGTTTTTTTTTTAATTATCATTGGAACGATAATAAAATAAAATAATTGTTTGCTTTTTTTAGCCTCAAGAAAATCATAATGAATGGGCATTGATATACTTTATATCCTTTCTGTTACTGGTTGCTTTCTTTGTACTAAACATGTTTGTTGGAGTTGTTGTGGAGAATTTCCATAAATGCCAAGAGAATCAGGAAAAAGAAGAAAAAGCTCGGAGAGCTGCCAAACGTGCTCGTCGGTTAGAAAAAAAGAGGAAACGTAATTTTTTCCATTTAATATATTTCAATTTTTTCATTTACTTTGTAATTGTAAAATTAATTAATTTTATTTTTTGATAAAATTTGAATAAATTATTTTTTCACTTTTGGGAAAAACATATATTTATTTCTTACAGTGCATTTTGTTGTATATTACAATTAAATCTCGTTTCTATCTTTGTATATATTAAACTGTTAATCTGACTCCAAATCGACCAAAAGGTTTCTTCCAATAATTATATATGAAGAATGAACACAACTCTTTTAATAAATTTTATTTGTAAATAACAACTTGAGCGCAAAACTGAAATGAAATTGAGCGAAACTTTATCGCTAAATCAATAGTTTGAAGCACTCTCAATCAACACAAATCAATATCAATTTAGAACGAGCAATATCTGAAAGTTAAACTTCAATCTTTGTCCTTTACAGGATACTAAATTTGTTAACAAAAATTAAAATAAAAAGATTACCGTAATTCATTATGAATTTAAAACTTTAATAGGGTCAGCAAATATAATTTTTGTCCGAAATTTTTTTTGAGAATAATACTGAAATAATAATCGTTTATATACCAGTTTTTTCTAACCTTGAAATTAGTTTGCTAAAACAAATCTAAAAATATTTACAGATATTATACAAATTTTATTAAAATTATGTAAATCGAAAATTATTGATTTTTTAACAGAGAATTATTTTTAATTAATTTTTTACAAATTTTTTTGATTAAAAATTTAAATTTATATTTTGAAACCCCAACCATTTAAAATTTGCATTTGAGAAACGTTCCACTGATTGAAGTTGTCAGGAATATTTCTGACCGGTGTTTATTGTATGTTGTGTTTGGTATGTTGTTTTAGGATTGTGTTTCTCCCACCCAGATGGAAGATTGATATCTTAAATATTTTAAGATGTTGGATTATTCGGACAATTTCGAAATGTAAATTGTTAAATGTAAAAATTGATAATTAAATTGTAATTTAAATTTGTATAAATAATAAGAGGCTTAGAAACAGAAATAAAAATTTATCAATCAAGAACGATGAATAGTTACTAAAGTTTTGTGGAGAATTGCCTTGGAGGTAATTCGAATTGTGATATCAATAAATGTAGTGAAAATCATATTAGAATTCGTAATAAAAGTTTTTTTCCTGTATTTAGATTATTGTTTTTAATTCTTATTTGCGTTGATATCATTTTCGATATTATTTGAATTTGAATTCATAATTGTCAAAATTTTAACTTTGCACAAAATAATAACTTTTATTTCAAACAAATTTTTAACAGTCTTTTTAAAGTACCATTTATTTCTTGTAATTTTTCCAACATAAATGTTATTGCTACTCGTCTAGTATAAATGTTAGCATTATTTCTGCTAAAGATGTCCACTATTAGTTTAATCAGTTTTTAACATTTTTTCAAACTCCTGTAATAAAATCAAATTTCCTTTGTCTTTAAGGGCTTCTTTAATATCAAATATACGGTTAAAAACTCTGTAATCATCTCTAATAATAAATTTCACCTAGTCTTAACATCTAAGACTAATTGTAATTCTAATCCTCTGCTAGTTTGAATATGTTTTTATAGAATATTATTTCGCACTGTGAATTTTAATATTTTTTCTTCAGAAAAATTGTCTACAGCATCCTTTTAGTACAATCTTCTTGGTATTCAGTATTACTAATATCTTCGATTCCTTCCTTTTGTAAGCAGAAATGTTTTCTCTTTTAAAGTACATCACAAACGGCTAGGTGAATTGTGTGATTCAAACACATGGTAAAAAGTACAGGAGATTCTTTTCCTAATTAAACCATTACACTTGATCCATCACTAGTAACTTTTAAAGTTTTTATTAAATAAATTTAAATGGTGCTTTACTTTTTCCACTAACTGTATAGCTGAACAAGAATTTATAATTTTGATTAATCCAAGATTAATCATTTCATTATCATTACCATGAACGATGATATTTGTCTTGTCCATTCATCAAAGGTTATACTAAAACGTTGGCTTTTCTTCAACTTCTTTGTAGTGATTCTACAACTTCATTTTTCTTTGTTTCATAAAAATTATAAATTAAACTCATAATATCTCTTTCAGCTTTCGGTAGTTTAAAGCCTTGTTCGGTAAAACTTTCACGAAGAAAAAAGAAGATTTCGTAATAGCTCCAAAGATTTTCTGACGAGAAAAGTATCCAAAGTTTTAAGCCGCTTTCTTGTGGGTTCTTCTACAACTGTATTGTTTTCATTTTGAAAATTAATTCCATGCATATGTTTTAAATGTTTGAGCATAGTTGATGTATCAATATCTTTGTATATATATATATAACATATATATTACATATATTACAATTCCTCATATTCGTATATTGCGTGAAATAATCCCAAACTTTAGATTTTTTAGGCATTTTCAATTATTTCAAATCGAAATATTTTTTAAAGAAAATCTAAAATTTAAAAGTTAACAATGAAGAATAAAATTTAAACAAATAATAATCCATTTAACATGAATTTTATCAACTTTTATTTCCCCTTTTACTTGAACCCGAAAAATCCTAGTTTATTCTATCATTTTATGTGGGGTAAGATTAAACTAAGTGTGATTACGTGAACTAGTAAGATTATAGATTTTAAGAATCTCAAATAATGAAGCCATATAAACCGTGTTCTGAAAGCTTTAAGTGTTCGTAGTATCAACACAACTCCTGTTTGTTTTCTACAAGACAACATGTGACCTCATGTTTCACTTTGGACGCGCTAAAAACTTGAAGAATTGGCTAGGGATGTCATTAGGCACCCACAATATAGCCCAGACATTAGTCACTGGAACATTTCCTTTGCGGAAGCAGCTTCATTGAAGATGAACACATGGAAACAAGGCTCTTGAAAGGTTTTTCGTTCTGAAAACACCACAGTTTTACCACCGCGGAACTTTCTGTTTGCAGCCTCATTGAAGAAGAATAATCGAAAGTAAGGAAGATTACATTAATGAACACGGCCCTTTGTTATTGTATAAAGCTGTCTTTTAATTAACTGTTAGTTTACTGACAAAACTTTAGTTCCGACCTAATAAAATGAATCACTTTTGTTTACAATAATATTTGTTTGTATATAATATTTTTTATATATAAAAATTATATTTTTAAATTATAATTATCAAAAGAAATTTTTTATCAAATCAATTTGTTTTTCGAAAATGTATAATATTTTCTTTTAGATCTAAAAGCTCCTTTATATTGGGAAAATTATTCCAAATGGAGAAGAACGATAAATGCGGTTGTTACGAGCAAATATTTTGATTTAGCGATTGCCGGAGTCATTGGGCTGAATGTAATCACAATGGCGACCGAGTTTCATATGATGCCACAAGTACACCGTTATTTTCCCGTAAATTATTTATCAATTCTTCAGATATTAAAAACTGCTTTGAAGGTTTTTAATTATTTCTTTACATCAACTTTTGTAGTTGAAGCTATTTTAAAATTAATTGCTTTGGGATTTGCTCGCTACATCTGCGACAGGTAGGTGTAATATTTGCATAATAATTTACTTCTATTTAGTGTTTTGCAAAGAAATTTCGTTATTAATTTTATATATTTATATCAATATTTATAATTTTTGTTGATTTTATATTTCTTTTAAGTTAAATATAGTAAACTCATTATTTTCGATAAAAGTAAGACGCTAAAGAAATACTTTTATAAATTGTTTAGAGCACTCACACATTTGCAATCACAATTTGGATCATCTCACCCAAAATCTGAGCTAACTTGAAAACGAATTATTTTATCTAAAATATTTACTTTAAATTTTATTGGTTAAGAGAAAATGATTTTTTATAATTATTTAAAAAACATTAATTTAATTAAATTATTTACAAATTTACAAAAATAAAATTAATAAAATCATTTAAAATTTACAATCATAATAAATTTAATAATTTTAATATTAAATATAAATTTAAATAAATTAGTTTCAGATTATAAGAATTAAAATATTGATCATCCATCTGATTAGAAGAGGCACAATCCCAAATCAACACACAACATTCAAACATGCAGACAATACACTAAAACATCAACATTCTAAATATTCCTCACATAAATAAAATATAACTACAATATTAAAAATATAAATGTTAATCTTATTAATTCTATCCAAGAATTTAAAAAAAATAATAAAGAAAAAAGTTAGTAACGACTGATTTTGATCTCGGTATCTATGGGACCGGGATCCTTCTTACTGACAGATGTGTCATTCTGATTCCACGCAAGCCGTTTCTTATCCTCATTCAAATGATATTTATATATATTTTTCGAAAGTTCGAGAACTGATCCGCGAAGTCTAATCGAGTAGTCCCGACTCTCGGAAGTCTTGATAAATATTGGGCTTGGGATTATGTTTTGTGGCTTCATCCATGTCCGCTCAGATTAATGAACGTTTGCAATTTTCATATTGGATACTCTTTTCTTCACGAGTAACGATTCGATTTAAAACATGGCCACATTTATAACAAGAAAGCATCATCAAGCAAGCATTCAACCGCTTTTGTTTCTGCCTTTTATTGAAATAATGTAGAATCCACTTATTCTACTTTTTCACTTTACAAATTTCAACCAAGTGGTTCAATATTGTTTGCTTTGAGCATTTTGTGATGGATCTGACTCCTTTGTTACCTTCAGTTCGTTTATGTCTACCTGCTTTGCTGTGTGACCTCGAGACTCATTAATGAGGTTAAAATTACCTTTCACAAATTTCCTGAACCAATTTGAGACTGTCTGCTACGCTGTAGCATAGCATCTGAATACATTATTGATGTTTCGCTTGGTTTCTGATGCTGAGGTTCCACGTAGGAACTCGTACTTTATATTAGTTCGAATAGTCTTCGAATAAGTCTTCGAATTAGTTTTTTCCATTTTTTAAAATACTTATAATTAAATAAAGTTATCCATAATTTAAATTAATTTTTCTTAATATGTTCAATGGCCAAGATATACACCAATCAAACAAAAATAATGGAGGCCCAAGATGTTACGCGATTGTCAAAAAACTATTTGAATTTATTGTAATCACGCCTAAAAATTTCATACTGGACAATCTAATATTTATGAGTTTAAAATTATTTGAGGTTTAGTCAATCAAGAAGTATTGTTTATAGTTTACACAATATGAGACAAATTAATTGTCAACCCCATAAAATTTTAGGTTTTTAACATAAACCTTTTCTTAAATGTTTCAAATTCGGATGTGCATATAAAATTTCTTACTTTTACAAGGAAAGAGATATTAAAAGATAGTAACACCTATTTAATACTTTTTATTTCCAAGATTTAAAAGAAATTTACATAATGAATATCCGTTTAATAAATAATACATTAAAGTCAAATTTTTGTATTACCACTTTTGCTGCAATAATGGCTTGTACCCGCTGTGGCAATGACTCAATCAACTTTCGACAGGTTTCCGTAATAGAAATATCCCTAATCCAAGCATATAAGAGAGAGTTGACGAGTCCTTCTTTAGTGGATATTGTTTCCCTTCGTAACCTGCGTTTGACAATAGTCCAGAGAGTCTCCATCGGGTTGATGTCTTCATACGATGGACGGTCCTTGTACAGACTCCAATGTGATCTGCGATTTCATCAATTGAATGTCTACCACCTTTAGGAAGAGCAAGAATAGCAGTCTTTTGGGACTCTGCAGTATCTTTCTTCTTTCCTATTAAGAAAATTTAAACAAGTCTCGTTTAAATCTTTATTGCAATTGTATTTAGAGTCATTAAGACTCTCAGAAGGTCTTTCATCGTTTGCCATCGTTCTAATTGGTTTTCTATTTTCTGTTTTTAATCATGATTATTCGAACAATTTGTCTAAATTATTTTTTAAAATATTTAACCTCTAAAATATATTAATTAAAAATATTAATTTTTACCAATTTTCAATAAATCCCAAAATAAAAAAATGACATCAAATTATTAAAAATACATTTAATTTAAATTTTACTAAAAATTATTAAACTTAATTTTAATTCTGAAATTAAAGATATGAACTTATAAAATGATTATTTTAATTATGTTCGAATAGTCAATCAATTTAAAGTTAAATAAAAAATACCAATTTCCATCTGGGTGGGAGAATCACCATTCTAAATTCAACATACTTAAATCAACATACCGCATTCATACATTTACACATTCAAACAATTTAAAATATTCCTCACATTTCCCATTTCAGAAACAAGTAAATAAATGAAATATGATTATGTTTCTCAGGATTAATGTGAAAATGACCTGTTTCATATCCAGTAACTGGTTATTTCCATGTGAATAAATTTATCTTCTTGTTACATAACCATAAAAGCTTACATGATGAAATAAATGTTAGTTTGTGTACAACGTCATTTGCTATATGAACAGTTAATCAATTGATAAAATCCATCATTTTCAAATTATACAATCATTATTGTTATTATTGGACATGATATTAATAATCTACAATGTCAGGTCAATTTATTTATTAACTTCAAAATGAATGGAATATAAATAAATGAACATCTCTTATTGTGCTTTTATATCTCTGTCCTTGTAAAAGTAAGAAATTTATATGCACATGCGAATTTGAAACATATTAGCAAAGGTATCTGTAAAAAACCTAACATTTTAATGGAATATCTATTAATGTATCCCCTACTGTAAATATCAATCAATTAGCTAACCCTCCTAGCTCATTTACGGTTTCTAAGTATAAACTTTTACAACTAGTTAATATTTTAATGTTTTTTCAAGCATTTTGAGTTCCAAAAGTTGTGAGTTTCTAAATTCACATTTTTTATTCATCATAAGCTAAAATATAATTTCTAATTTCAGTTAAACATAATTTTAAAATGAGTTTTGTTCGCAAAAATTACAATTGTTTCAACTTCCATTTAAGCAACAAATTTAATCTCTGATAAAAATGTCATCTTTATGTATTAGTCAAATTACTCCCGGATATCGATCAAATGTATTTTTCGTATAATCACCCATTGTGGCTCTTCATGAGCCGTGTTCTGCTATTTGGCAATAGATTATCAATGGTACGCAATCGCAACATAATTTTTGTTTTTGTGACTTCTGCGGCACCGTTATTTGCAAAAAAGAATTCATTATTTTTTTATAATTGTGAGAATTCGGCGCACTCTTAAAATTTTGGATATTTAAGACAAGCAAATATCTAAATCAAAGGTTCTTGAAAAGAATGGTTGCACTCGATAATTTCATAGATAGACACTATCGTTTTGTTCCTGCCAGGGTCCTAGGCAGCCGATGACGATTGTTCCAAGTCGAACAATCCAACCTCGTTTGTATTGTATCATTTCACGTTTCAGAATCTCATATTTCTTTTCATTTTCTGTCAGAGCATCATCGAACAGTTTCATCATATCATAAGGTGTTTTGACATCAATTAGTTGAATCTCTTTTAAATCCTCATTTTCAATTTGGAGATCAATTCGACTTTTCGTATATGACCATTCGAATTCTCGATCCTTTTCGTAGTAGTAAATTTTAGAGATAAAGTTTAAATAGGAAAGTTAAATAAATTTATGCAAAAGTAGTAATTTGATTTTAAAGAAAATTTAATAAATTAATTTTGTCAAAATGATTAAATTAACGAGAAGAAATTTGTTTAAATTTGTGTGTAATGTTTATTGTTAAATTTTTTTATGAAATTATGAATTCTAATCTTGAATCAAACATCAATGCAACTAATAATAATAATAATAATATGTTTATATAGATTTTTTCTTTTATTCCATTTATAATTTATTGATATAGCATTATTAATTAATGTTTCTAACCGGTTTACAGTAGGAAATAAATTTTTTTCAATCCTCATTGCGAGATTCTGTCTCATAAATACATGTGGGAATCTCTAAATATTAGTTTACTTTCGTTTAAGCAGTCTAATTGTCATGATTATGAGGTAGAAGTTCATTTTTGCTTTTAGAATAAAAAATAATACAATAATTATTAGTTACATTTCTTTAATAACATCTGAAGGAAAATATTATAAATTAATTTATGGCAAATTATATTTATATTCTTATTAATTTTTTTAAATGTTTATAAATTATAAATTGTTTATATACAACTTAATGTTTGATATAACTCTTTGCAACTTCTACAACAGTGTTTCACGGTGGATTTACCAACTTTGTACTTTGTAATTTAAAGATTAGCCCGGCTTACTAACAGTCTTGGAAAAGGGTTTATGGATTTTTCATTTTCAGTCGAAATGTGTTTATCACAACCTTTATAATATTTTAAAATACTTGCCTCAAAAAGAATCGGTTTGATAAAACTGTTATGTAGAACGAAATTGAGCTACTTTGACTTTATTTGATTATGAAGAATTGAAAAATCCATAAACGTTTATCCAAGACCGCGTAAAATATGATTTGACAAGTTAAACATGCAATCATTGTCCAAGCATAAGTTTGATTAAAAATACTCAAAAAAACATATGTTCCTTCCATTCTCCAGGTTACCCCGATGAGTATCAGCTGCAGAGTATCAGTGGCGGCGAGTTCTTAGAGACTCGAGCATTTCAAATTTTAATGGGAAGATTATATATAGTTCAAAAAAATTTTAATAACACTACCCGAAAAATTTGAACTTTTTTTTAGACAAAGAAGTCTTTACATCTATTATATGCAGAATTTGATGCTGAACATGAATATGATAGTCGTTTTTCTCCTCTATTTCCAGATTTTTTGTTATCTTATGTTTTTTATTTACTTTGAAAAAGTGCAAAAGTCCGAGGTCGAAAACCAGTAACACAGTACTTATGACGAAGTAACTTATATTTTAAGGACTGCAAATCATCCAGCAATAGTCAGCCATCATTCTCAGATCTGCTCTTCCTTAATATCACTGTTCCAGCGTTGGAAGGGTCTGGTGAAATCGTTCACCATGTTCATCTGTGACCTGTTCCATCTCGGATGGGAAAAAGTCAATGTGACTTTTTAGAAAGTGATTTTTTGGAGACATATTCACCTGCTGACTTTTTCTAGAGCTTACTTACTTTTTTTATGTGTGTACTATTTCTTTAATGTTTCATTATTTTGCCGTTAGACAACATTTATCTTCTGTGTTTTTTATGTATCATTTATATTTTATTTATTTTTTTAGATTTTTTTATCTGTACAAAAGCAATCCACTATGCTTGAATAACTTTTCATTGTGGACATACTAGATACCAATTTTTCATGCTGCTGACGCGCTCTGCTATCCCATAGACAAATAAAACAATTGTACTTGGTGTAGCCACCCTGCATCCCAGTGAGCATTCCGATGATTTTTAAATCAGAACAAACTCTCTATTTGAAGTTGTAGTAATGAATTAGTTCAAATATCAATTTCAATGAGGAGTAGGATTCTTTCACTTTCCTGAAATAGGCCATTGGCAGTACAGGAAACTTGGTGTCCTTATTGAGGAGCACAGCCTTTATATTATTGACACTACCATCGACAAAGAGTCACCAGTCCTCTTTCACATTCGTGTGAATGTTCATTCTCGAAATAAGACCTTCAATGTCATTGCAGTAGACCATCTCATCACCATCACTTGTTTTGAAGAATTCCACGAACATCTTATCCCTTGTCCTGTAAGCCCTAGTGTTCGTTCCTGCTGATAAAACACTAAATTGTTTAAGTATAGTTGCCGAAGGATAGGAACCATCTTTCGATAACCCCAATTTTCTGACAAAACTATCAAGTTGATCTTGGTTGATGGTTTTGCATGTGTGTTCCACGTCATCCGGTCGCCAGTTGGCTTCCATGTCATCAGGTGTTTCTGATACTTCATCATCGTTGTCAGAAAGAATGTTTATATCATTCGGTGGAACAGGAGTCTCCTCTCCTGGTTCATATGGTCTTCATATAATTTTATATAATTATCAGTTTTTCTCAATTTACAAAAAAAATCTGGACGTATAGGAGAAAAATGACTATCATATAATATGATTCATATTCGTGTTCAGCATCAAATTCTACATGTAGTAGATTTAAAGACTACTTTGTCTAAATTTGAGTGTCGGGTAGTTAGACATAATCTCAATACTGATTATTAAGATAAAATTTTGATAACATTTCAATAAATAACGTGCTGTAAAATAGAAAACTCATCCTTTGAAACAGAAGAAATTCTCTTTTTACATTGTAAAATTGAGTGTAAAATGATGAAAAGCCTCTATCGACTTGATTGTGAATTTTTACTAATGATGATTTGTCTCTTCAATTTGACCTCCAATCTCTTTCGAATGGTATTGAGCCTCTAGGCTCTTTAGAGGGTTCAATCAAACTAAAGAATCACATGTACTTCAATGTTCAAGTTTTTACACTATTTATAATCAAAATTTTAACCACATTAGCTTGCAAATCCAAAATCATTTTCGATTTTTTCAAGAAAGAGCTTTCAACGTTGGATAATTTTTCTGTTTTACAGAAAAGTAGTAAAAATATAACATATAGTAAAATAGCATATAGTAAAATACTTTTAATTAGGTATTTTATTTTAGGTGGAATCAACTTGATATGGTAATTGTTCTTTTATCTATTGCCGGAGTTGTGGTCGATGAAGTGGAAAGCAATTTTATGCCTATAAACCCTACAATTATGAGAGTTATGAGGGTTTTGAGAATAGCACGAGGTTTATTTTTCAATATTTGATTTATTTAATTCCTAACCCCTTACCAGACTAATCTGCGATATTTTAAAGTGGTTATATTCGTGATATATATTAATTACTTGATACCCTAAAAATGTAGTCTTCTTGTCATATCTTGATCTCCCGATGAGTTATTACACTAATATATGTGGGGCGTTCAATAAGTACCTGACCTATGTCAAGCAAATTTTAGTTTTTCTTGTGTGATTAAAGAAATTTTTATGGGTTATAATTTCAATAATTTTTTTATTTTATCAAACGTATTAAAATTATTATAGTGATATTTTGAATTTTTGTCAGTGCGATGACTTCAGATCTCGAATATCGAAGTGTTATCAAGTTATTTGTGTTGCAGAAGAATACGTGCAGTGAAATCTACGACCTTTTGCAGTCGACTTACCTATATGACTCCCCATCTCTGATCACTGTTAAATATTACGTCAAAGACTTAAAAGGTGCTCTCACCTTTGCTTCTGATCACGAAAAATCAGGACGGCCACAAGAAATTATTGACACATTTGATGAAAAATTGGAGAAGATGGTCCAAGAAGAGCTTTGAATTATTATGAAAATGCTGTTAATGAAGCTCAACATCAGTGTTTGTACAGGCCACATCAAATTGAAATCCATAGGTATTATAAAACTGTGCTTCACATTCTTACCTCGATTCTTGACTAGTGAAACGGTGTGAAACTACTTGGAGTGCAGTCAGAACAACTGGAACCTGTGGGACCAGCATCGTGAGACTTTCCTGGAACATTTGGTTACGGGGGATGGAACTCCACTCAGTATGTCTTTGTTAGAAACAAAGCCTCAGTCTGCAGAATGGAAAATTCTTAGAGAGAAGCCATTTTTGAAGATTCGACCATGGCAAGTCACGGACGAGTGATGATGCTTTCCATTTTGCTGGATCATAAAGGTGTAATTCTCCTGGATTTTGCAGAATGACACATCACCATCAACACTGTCTACTGTAGCCAACTTGTGGCAACCTCAGAAAGAATAGACAGTAGAAGAGGAACATACATCTATGGTTTCTCAACAACAATGCGACAGTGCACGCAGCAGGCTTTTCTCGGATTACAATTAAAGATGCTGGACTATTGTTTGTGGGTCATCCGCCGGAGAGCCCAGATTTTGCTCAGAGCAATTTTAACCTCTTCAGACACTTAAAGAAGCGTCCAGTTTTTATCCAAAGACGACTTGAAGGTTGTCAAAAAGGATTTCTTCTCCGCATATACCCCCAGAATATTTTAACATATAACAAAATGTGACGGAAATGTGTGGATAAAATGGACATTATATTGAAAAAGGATGCTTGTGGTGTTAAAAAATGACCCTTTTCGGATTTCGTTTTCTTGATCAAACCAATACTTCTTAAACGCACCACATATCATTGAGTGATGTGTAATGAAAAAGATATTTTATTTTTATCTGAAATGTTATTTGTCAGGCAGTGGTTTTAATTTTTTTCTTCTTTTTAATGTAAATACGTTTATTAAATCTAATTTATTTTATTTATTTTTTTTATTATGTTATACTTTTCTCTTTTTTATCGAATATTTTTTTCGTAAGTCTTTTATTCAACGATATCTGTGATCGCGATGCGAACGTCTGAAGACCCTATGTGCTCAACTGTTAATTTTGTGGGCATATCGAATGTAACCGGAACTTCATCCATGTTTCCGATGTGTCGATTAAGTCGATAATCAACTTTATGGCGAGAAACTAATTTGATGAATTTCGCAAGCTTTGCCTCCCAATCGTCAAAAGAAGTTTCTGGCATATCCGAGCTCACTGCACGTAGCGCAAATCTATTTCTCTTCATAAAACTATGAATCCAAAAATTGAAACTTTAAAATTTGCCAACTGCCACTCAATTGCTCGGGAACGAGCTTCTCGCAAGATCGCACTGCCACACACAGATAATCCATTTATGTGCTGTTACAAATCCATTCTTTCAAATAGAGCTCAAGCTTTGGCCATTGTATTGCTTACACTCTCTTGACAACTTTAGCTTCCTTGTTGGTCTTACTCTCCATTGATCCACTTTGTTTTTTCCAACAAAGTATTTGTGATGTTTTGACCCGAAAATACTCAGCTGCTTTCGCGATTAAAGATTCCTGGGCAAAGGAACCTAGTTTAAACTGAAGATTATAAGAGTTTCGCTTCTTATCTTACATGGTCACGCGCTTTAATTTTAATTTCATCAAATGATCAATATCTCAATAATATTAAATCAATCTCTGGAATGTAAATGCTGTGAGAACGTTCAAAAATGAGAAAAACATTTTTACTCAGGTCATGCTTAGTAAAAAAAAACCTTAAAATTTTTGTGTCAAAAAAATTACAAAGCCTCTGGCTTAGTAAGAAGTACAGGCTTATAACCAAAAAACAGGGTAATATATAAATGATATATATATAAATATATAAATATAAATATATATATATAAATATATAAATATTTTTAATATTCATTATTTTAAATATTGTTATTATTTATAATTATATAAGTATTCATAATCGAATAATGCACTCTTTTGAGATGTACTTTGTGCTTCTTTTTTTTAAAAGAAAGATGACATGTTTCTATAACGCATTGTAAAATGTGATGGAAAGTGGATTCTGTATGACAACTTATGGTGATCCAACCAGAATCAACAAGAAGTATGAAAACCATTCCAAAAACCATAACGAAATGAAAGAAGACCATAGTAACAGTTAGATCATCTATTGCAGGAAGGATTCTATACAACTTCTCAAACTATCTTTAAAGCTACCTTATGAGTAGAAAACGCCCGATCTCTCGAATGATCCAGCTAAAACATTAAACAAATTTGTTTTTGAAACTATGGCTCACTAACCGTACCCTTTCAACCAACAACTCACAAGGTTTTACAATTGTAACTTTTATTAGATTAACATATTTGTTCTGGATTTATTTGAAAATGTGTTTAAATTATTTTAACAATTTAGACTATCTCTAATTTCGTGTACGTTTCACTAAATTTAATCAATTTTATTTATTTAGTACTAAAATTATTGAAAATGGCCAGTGGAATCAGAGCACTTCTTGATACCGTTATTCAAGCTCTACCTCAAGTTGGGAATTTGGGACTATTATTTTTTCTATTATTTTATATTTTTGCGGCGCTGGGAGTTGAATTATTTGGAAGATTAGGTATGTTAGAGATCATTGAATATGTTATTAGCATCAGTGTAGAGTGTTCCGATTTGAACCCATGTGTTGGACTGGGAAGACATGCCCATTTCGAAAATTTTGGTATGGCATTTTTAACGTTATTTCGAATTGCCACTGGGGACAACTGGAATGGAATCATGAAAGTATGTTTACAAATTGCATGTGGATAATAGTAATACTAATTTTTAAAGGATACACTCAGGGAAAAATGCGTATCTTCGGAAGACTGTCAAAAGAATTGTTGTGTTTCTGCTATTATTGCTCCTATATATTTTGTAATTTTTGTACTCATGGCTCAATTCGTTCTAGTCAATGTAGTGGTCGCCGTGCTGATGAAACATTTAGAGGTAAAAGAATTCATAATTGAGAAATTATAAATAAATAATTTATACATTTTACTTATTAGAATTTATTAATATTTTATTAATGTTATTTTAACTATATGTCTGTTATACATTCCAAATCATTTATACTTGTCTATTTCTAACATCAATTTTTTCTGTTTCAATGTTTTATTACAAATCCTTTTGTTTAATAAAAATTCAATTTAAGTGGTTGAAGCATTAAGTCCCCGGACTAAGTATACAAGGAAAATCACATGCATTTCATATATTCTACAAGTGATAACAAACATGTAAAGGTATACTTCTCAATGTAAGAACCATTATTGGCCATGAACTTCTCCCAGCGTACCACTAAGTCCGAAAAGGCATCTTTGAAGAAGTTTGAGTCACATTTAGCAAAGAAATTCATAGCTGCACCTCTCACTTCTTCATTAGATTTAAAGTTTTTGCCACGAATTACCTTCTTCATGTTCCGGAAAAACCAAAAATCACTTGGTGACAGGTCAGGACTGTATGGAGGATGAGGGATGAGGTTGAAACCAGGATCATCAATAGCCGCTGTCGAAAGGGCACTTTGAGAATTGGTGCGTTGTCTTGCAACAGCCACAGTAGTGAGTCTCTAGGCTTCCTACACAGTGATCTGGTCTGAGCAACGAGTGAGACATAGTAGGCGCTATTCAGTTTCAATGTTTTGTCTGCGAAATCCAGTTTTATGACACCATCACCGTCCCAAAATACAGTCAACATAAGACATCGTCGACGGCTTGTCCCGAATTTCATTTTCAGCGCTGGTTTTTCATTTTGAAGGCGCCATTCTGAAGATTCTCTTTTGCTCTCAGGTATATAGAGGCTTAACGGTGTCTCATCTACAGTGACAATATTGTTTAGATATCGTTGTCCATCTTCTTTTCACAAATCCAGGTTTTGTTGAGAGCACTGCAAACCTGCCTCGCACATCACTTCCGACAGAAATCATGGCACAAAACGAAATGCCAACTTTCTTATTCCAAGGGATTTCAACGCCTCACATGCTTTCCCTTAACTGATGTTCAGGCTAGCTCCAAGCGCCTTTACAGTGATTTTCTCTGTGTTTTGATTATTTCCTCTCAACGTTTCGCTAATTTGTCTCGATCAATTTCCTCTGGTTGTCCTTGTCTCTCTTCATCAAAAACAGTTGTTCTTCCACATTTAAATTGGGCAATCCAATCAGAACACACTGGTTTTAAAAGTTCAACGACGACGACACTGTTCTCGTAGAGAAGTAACGTTCAGACAGACATGCGACAATGCATCCTGAACAAATCTGTAAAACTATTGAAACAAATGGATCAATGAGCACATGTAAATTGTCTTACGAAATCAATATTCCTCAAACAACAATTATGTGGTAACTTGACGATCTTAGAAAAGTTAAGTGGTGCTTTTAAGATTTGCCTTATGTATTAACTGAATTTCAAGATATAGAATTTGTTGAGACCTCTGAAATAGCTGCAAAATCTGCGTGATAACTGTTTTATCCGCAAAATAGTTACTTGTGATGAAAAGCGGATATATTTTAACCACTCATACACACAAAAGTAATAGATAGATTCAGGAAAACTGGTAGAATCCGCAGAGAAACGATATTGATTCTCAGGAAAGACATGTTTATGTGTTTGCGTAATTTTGAAGAAGTAATTGACTTCGAGTTACTTTCAAATGATCAAGCTCCTGATGCCAACCTCTATTGTATATAACGTAATCAAAGGTATACAACATTTGACAGAAAATACCCTGCTTTCAGCAATCAAAAATATGATCTTTTGTAGCAAGACAAATCATAGCCCCACACCAATTCCAGTAAACAAAAAATTGACACTACTGAACTTCTTCCACACCGAGCTGATTGTGGCCAACAACTTCATCAATCTTGGCAAGGTCGAAAAAAATTTTCAGGTGTTTTTTGTCTCTAAAAACTTAGAATGGTCCCTCTGGGAGATTGACCACTTGCTGATAGATGGATTAAACCCATCGATTCAAACAATTTTTACTTTAAATCTTTTTTGTTTTTTACTGCTGTAAAATTATGTTTAAATTTCATTTTAAAATAGGAACGAACTTTTGGTCTACCTTAACATAATTATTATTATCCAATTTTCGTTTTTATTATTCATGTCAGTATTGAGATGATTCAATTTAGTGGAGGATTAAAGTTGACAATTTGAGATTTAATTAATTTAGTTACAATTTAAAAAGTTCATTTTTGAACTATCGATTTCGAATAATCATGTTAGTACTTGGGTTTCCCATCTCTTTCGAATGGTAATGAGCCTAAGGCTCTTTATAGGATTCACCAAAACTTAAGTCCTTAAGAGCCCCCGGTAGGCCTCCTACGGGGTCAGTGGCTTTCCGCCTCTGAGCAGTCGGATTGCCAGTGATGAAAGACCAGCCATGTAACTTTGTAAGGTGGTCTCGTAACAACCGCGAAACGGGCATTGAAAGCTTTCTTTTGCCGCATGTCAGGTAATCGTTAGTCTTATTGCGTCTCTTTGTACAACAAATCTTTCGCCTCATCGATACTTTCGTTGTATTTTTAAAGGAAGGAGACCATAATTTAATAGCACATTATTCATTTTAGTTCTTTTATCTCTGAAGTCGCAAAAAATGTTAGAAAATGTATTTAATTCCGTATCAATTTTCTTTTTTATAATGTTTTTATTCTTAAAATTTTAATTTAGCTTTTTAGTTTTTTAATTAATATTTATTTTCCACTGTTTTGTTACTTAATTACATTACATTACAAAATAATATTTATTTAATAAATGTTTCTTTTTATCTTCTTTTTGAAAATTTCTACACATTAAATGAGCATAAAATAAGTATAAAATAGTACTTTTACATTATCATTTTTAATAATTATTTTAGGAATCTCACAAAATGATGTGTGATGATTACGAGTTGGAAAGAGAGGTTCAAAGAGATCTTGACGAAGAAGCAAAAGAACTCGCCCGAGAAAAACAATTAAAAGATGTTATTTGAATATTATTTTAAACTATTTTTAAGAATATTTATCATATTAGGAGGAGAACAACGAAAACATACTGCTAAATATGGATACAGATAAAAATAATAACTTTATAGAAAAAAAAGAAGACTTATCTTCCGTGAAGAAAGACGTTCCAAGGAAACCCTGTGTTGATTGTGATTCAATGAAAATGAAGCTGAGAAACTTATCATATCAAAATGTTCATTTAATAAATGTTTGCAACAAAAACCTGTCGAAAAGTCATCCGCATTTATTTGTCAATTTTGACTCAAATTCTGCGGCTCATAATAGAAGAGTAAACAGTAACAATGCATTTAGACAAAGAAGATTTTCCGTGAAAAAAGATAATATTCAGAACGAATTCCTTTTGAAAAGTAAATTATTTGATAAACTTTGAAAATGTGTTTCATGTTTTAATTAGATAACAAACCAACGAAGAGTAACCCCAACCAGTGGCACCAGAAAAGTAAAAAACCCGTAAGGTTTTGTTTTGTTCAAACAATTAGCTCATATAAGATGCACCCTAATTTTATAGCACAAAATTGTTTGAATTTGTTATAAAAAGAACACATAATAAAATTTAAAACATTAAAAATTGATATAAAATGATTTATTCATCATAATAAACATGAGAACTCATCCCAAATGAAGTTCATTTTTGAAGCCGTCAGCAACATCCTTTGCAATTTAATCTTAAAGATCACTTCCTTTCTGGTCCTCGGTATGCTCTTTTTGTTGTAGGATCTGCTTTGACCGGCCATTCCTGTTTCTGTTAATCCCTGACCATTTTTAAAGTAAGATTTGACATTGTTTCAACAGTTCTGTTGCCATGTTCCTTGGAATATCGCGTGATCAGAAGCTGAAAAATTCTTTCGTACTTTCACCAACAAGAAATTGTTTTCAAAATTTTTTCTTTGCCAATATTTTTAAAATGCTTTTTATTTATTGTAACTGTTTCAGAATGAATTAAAATTCTTATTAAAATTGTGAAAAATAAAATAGAAATACATCAAAAAATGTTAATAAAAATTATATATATATATATATATATATATATATGTTATATATGTCATAATTATAATTTTATATAGTTGGTATTTAAATTCGTTTTGTTTAAACGAATCAGTTGTAAGTTTGATAACGAATAAATATTATATAGCAATATCGATTTCTTGTCATTATTTGAGATTGAATGTCTAATTTAAAAGAACAGATAACTTTGTCTTTTGGCTATATTTTTAATGTGGATTATTTTATGAAGATAATTACATTTGAAGATAATCATGTAAAAATGTCCGATGAAATCGTCTTACCTTCTGTTGCGTCTCAAATGGGAAATCCGTCAAATCCAGTCGTATTTTTCGATGTCATTGTTGGTGGTCAGGATATTGGCAGAATACAGTTCGAATTATTTGCTGATATTGTCCCGAAAACTGCGGATAATTTCCATCAATTCTGTACGGGCGAATACTGTATAGATGGAGTTCCTATTGGCGACAAGAATTATGAGATGAAGTGCGACGAGATTTCAGCACCTACAAAAATTTGTGGAGACATTCATGGTCAATGGGAGAGAGAAATGACCATCAGAGGGCCAAAAAATTAAAATCGGCAAAAACAGTGACATTTTTTTTTAGTTTTGATGAAAATAAATTTGAAAAACAAATTTTAAAAAATCAAAATTAATTGACCAATTAAAATTATTTTTTTGTTTATTATTTTTAACGGTTTAATCGATATCTTTAGAGCAACTGATTTTTTTAAAAAAAGTTATTTATTTAAAAACAAATCGAAAATAAACAAATCTGTTTTCACATTTTCAATTAAACGTTTCATTATGAAAAATGACCATTATGAGTAATAGGAACATCAAAAGCCGGTGAAACAACCTTTTGCTTCGAAGGGTTATCTTTATCTTCTCAATTACTACTTTTCAAAGTACAGATTCTCTTGTTATTAATCATTGTTATTTTGTAAAACATTTATTTTAATATATGACCATCATAATTTTATTAGCAATTTTTACGGTCTTTCTGAGAAATTTTCATAATTAAAAATTTGATATCAGATTTGTCTAATTTTAAATTTGTTTTTAATTTTTTTAAAAATTTTAAAACAGATTATTTTAAATTAAATTATTGGAAAATCGATTGCTAGATTGGAAAATAGATTGAAAAACCTTTTAAAAAATAATAATACAGTGAAAGCCGCTTATAGTGGCAACATTCGTCCAGCCAGATTTGGCCACTATAATCGGCTGGCCATTGTATTGGAAGTTCTGTTTATAAGTCAAAGTCAGCTCTAGAGCATGAAATTAAAAGTTGCTGCAAATACAGTGCGTACATCAAGGCGGTCACTATAAGCGTCTTTCACTGTATTATTTTTTTGAAAAACAGTAATAATAAATAATTTCAGAAGTCTTTAAAAAAAAGTTTTTCTTTTTGAGTAGGATTACGTTAAGTGGACTTTTTAAATGTAAAAAATTAAGTATGTTACGGTTGTGAATCTTAATCTATGTGTACGTCGTTTTTCTACGTATGTATTTGCTTATATTTTCTACCTTTTCTTTATAATACTGCTTTTCCAAAAACTCTACAATAATTGAAAATCAGTCAATTTTGAGTAGTAAATTTTTGTTTTTATGTTTGTATTTTAACTTTATAATACTTAAATTTAAATGTCGAAGTGCTTCATTAAAATGTAAATAAATGTAGTTTGTGTTTGAAAATGTAACATTTTATTTTGTATTTTTTTAAATAAAGATATTTATAAGTAACTAGTAAATAAAAATATGAAATTTTTATATCCATTCTTTATGCAGACAGAACTCTACTTTGCCAACAAAGTTTTTAAAATTTAAAAAATTTAAGATTTAAAAAATTTTAATTCAAAAAAACACATTAAAAATTAATATAAACTACTTATAATTTATAAGTAGATATCTTGCAATTAATATTGTTCGGGAACTCCGAATTTTCCGTTTTTTCCCATTTTGGGATATTAAAGTTATTTTCGATCAAATTTTCACATTATCAATTATTTGCCTGGAAAATGAGTAAGTATGCAAATTTTGAAAAAAATTGATTGAGTAAAAAGCCTTCAAATACAGGTTTCTAAATGCCATAGATTTATATATGTATATAAATTA
The DNA here is from genome assembly GCA_001938485.1 of Girardia tigrina. Lineage (NCBI taxonomy): Eukaryota > Metazoa > Platyhelminthes > Tricladida > Dugesiidae > Girardia > Girardia tigrina. The sequence goes on from MQRK01245313.1 coordinate 62,147, forward strand.
TGAAATGAGTAACGCATAGAATTTATTTACCGAAAATTCATCAAAATATGGAAAATTAAAATTCAACTAATGCAAAGAGACATTATGAATTCAATAATTCATTACTCAATATAATAGAAAGCTTATAAGAACAGAAGATGGGGATATATGATCATAATCCACATTAATGGATCTTTTTGACAACGACTGGAAGTACCTACATGAACTTATTTTTTGTTCTTAAGTCTTACAAGTTTTCAACTGATACTATGAGGGGAAAATTATGTTTCATTGTTAAATAAAATGCTCTTTATATTAAAATATTCTGTTCATATTTTAGGAACCGTTCGCAATGAAATCACTCAAGAACGGCATCGTTCTTAAAAATGAGATTAAATGCAGATAAACCTCACAATTTATATAACAAACGACATTGTAACCATCAATATTTATGCCGTTTTAATAATAACATGTTGTCATCAAAATTGAATGATTATGAAAATGATTTTTTAAATCGAATCTTTAATCTAATGACCCTTTCTTCTCATTTCTGCTTTCTAAATTATAAATGCAAATTACAAAGTTAAACCTTGACACGGTAAACACAAATATCCTGCAAATATCTAGAATGGAGGATAGAAACTCTGGTAAGTCTACGATAAAATAAAGTTATACAGAAGAATTTTTGAAAAAACGTCAAATGAAATCTGTAAATAATATTTAAAAAATTAATAAAAATAGAATATTGTTTATTGTTCTTCATCAACAACTGTGTTTCCCTCTTACTTTGCTTCCACAAATTTTGTAATCATTTTTCAAAATGATTTAATGTTCTAAATGAAAATCATTTATATTAAGAATTATATATTTTAGAACAAACAATTTTTCGAATAAAATAGTTAGTTTAAAGTATAATTTTTTATGAGTAAAATGTAAAGATAAAAAGGAAGGCTTACTGGATGAGAAGAAGTTACCTGCAAAATGAAGGTGGCCAACATATATGTTACAATAATTTTAAAGAGAATATTATTTTATCGATATTTTTCGCATAATTTTTACTTTTTAAGATTCTGCATCAAAGCATCGTTTAGTGAATAATTTGAGTGAATAATTAAATTGTATTATTTTTTCAGAGAAGAATAGGCTCCTTATTTGTGAAGCATGATAAATGTATCGTTCTTTCAACATAAAATATTTAATTACAAATTATTAATTTTAAAGTATTTTGTATGTATAGATATATAGCTGGTAATACATAATAAAATGTAACTTAAAATATTTTAAAAAACTTTTTTTAAAACTTAAGCAATGAAAAAAGAAAACGAAGATAGTTTGGTTAATCACTTGAAGAAATTGTTGAGTCAAATGAGAGTCAACTTTCTAACAAACAATAAAAGTAACTAATGATTCCTTTTTTATCAATCGGACTTTGAAGGCTTTGAGGGTAAGGAAAAGAATTGGAAGAATAGGAATTCGATAGTTGACTTTGAATCTGAATTTGAATGAACGTTGTAAAGAATTAGGAATTATTCTTTAAACTATTTCCACGACATGTTTCGTTCTTAACATAACATCATCATGTGGATCGTCCATTGAAAAAAATTTTTAAATATTCAAATCCGAAGGAGTAGTCAATATCAAACACATAAAATTTGTCAGAATTCTGATTGGATATTATAACTTAAAACACTTAAAATACTAATATTTAATTAATTTTGTAAAATTATATCAAAATGGTGAAGAATGTTCAGAATTGTGTTTGTTGTTTTATATTTTACATGTTATATGTTGATTCGGATTGTGTCTTTCCTATCTAGATGGCCGATTGATATTTTCTTGAATTCTAAATAATTTAATTTAATTTTAAAGGACAAATATTTAAAATATGTTTTAAATATAATATTTAATATTTTAATGTAATTTAAAATTTTAATGTGTTAATTTATTTGGTACTTCTTTTTTAATGTTTTTTAAACATCGAGCATACCAAAAAATAAATGTAAATAACTAAAAATATGGTTGATTTTAATATAAATGAAATAACGGATATCGCCAAATAGTATCACTAAAATTTTTTTAAGTTGGTGATACTATTTGGGTCGTGATACTCTTTGGTGCTTTCAATTCCCATTAAAAAATATCAAAATATGAATAAAAAAAGTAAACAAATATCAATAATACTTTATTCATTAACGACATCCAAACATTCTACATCATCATTATCATCTAAACAGTCTACATCCTGATCATCTACATCTTCCCCGGAAATAGACTCATAGGGAAATTGTTCAATCTGGTTTGAAACAGCCCAAGCCTCGCAAAACTTTTTACCATACACATCATACTGTGATATATGTCAATCGTCAGGATTCGAACTAAATCCTGATGATATTATTGAGTTTTGTATGGTTTCGGTTTTCAATTCATTTAAAGATTCTCCGATTTAACAATTTTAATTAAATGATTTTAAAAATTAATGATTTTTTTAAAGTGATTTTTAACACTATTCCTACCGACACTTCATGTATACCTATTCCTACCGTGGCCGGTCAAATGACCGGTCTTTCACAACTTATATTTTTCAATATTGAATGCAGACCAATAGCCAGCTTACCAATATAAAAATATATTTTCTTTTATTCAAGAGTACATAAACTACATTTTATTCTTTTTCGTCGCACTTTTTACAAATGGGCTTCTCAACTGTACATTTTCCGCATACGTACTTCTTTACATTTTATACAGATTTTATTCGCCTTATTGTCTTTACAATACCTTATCTGACATCGTTTCCGTTTACGGGAACCTGTACTTGTACTTTCGATGGGTATTGGTTGATTTTCTTTGCATATCTCTTGTTGGTATTCGATGACAAGTTTTTCTGCCAATTGGAATAGAAATACCTGTCTTGTAATTTCTCCTCCGTAGTTTCTTTATATAACACCCATGCATTTATCCCGGCTAAATCCAAGATATCAAAAAATACTTGCAAAGGCCATCTCCATGATTTAGATTTTACCGAATAATTTCTGACCATTTGGTCAGTTACATCTGCGTCAAATTTGGTGCTATTATACAACTGAATTATCTCCGGTGTTCGGGTGTCTTTTTTATCTTTCTTCAACTTTAACGGAATTGTGCATTGAACTGAGAATTAGAACTTTCTTTCTCGGTTTGGCTTTGTAAACTGTCAACATACAATTATTTGAGAGATAGAGTTTGGTTGAGAAAAGTTTCATGTCGTCGTTTTTCAGTTTTGCCAGTCTTGGTAGTTCTTTTGTATTTGCTCTAATTTTCCTAACAATCATAGTTTTTTTTGCTTAAAGTTTTGTTGCTAAAGGAAGACTTGTAAAAAAGTTGTCCGTGGTTATATTTCTTCCTGATCCTACAAACGGTTTTGCTAATTTCATGGTAACAAACTCTCGAAGAGGAACTGAGGGTTCTCTGCTTTCATCTTTTCCCAAATATGGAAAGCCATTTATTATATATTTGCTACGTACATCGGATGCTAACCAAGATTTTATACCAAATTTGCCCGGTTTATTTGGCATGTATTGAGTAAATCTACACCTTGCTTTCGTTGGAAACAATTGTTCGTCAGTAGTAATATATGGCCCTGGTTTATAACAATTTTGACTGTTGTCAATAAACTCGTACCAAACTTCCGAAATCATAGCGAACTTATCAGTTTGTAAGCGTTGGCTTCGCTGATTTCTGTCGTCAAATCGAATAAATCTCATAATCTCCGTAAAGTCATGTCTACTCATAGTATTTGAGAAAAAAGGTGGGCGCCACTTTTTATTCCATAGAAGTGCTATATCTATTTTCTTAGCCTAATATACACCGCGTGCATACAAAATTGCAAATAAATGCATATAACTTTGCAGTAGACAATTCCCATGTCTCTGTGCACTTTCTTATAAGTTCGATTATATTTTTATCAATTATCACAGAAAATGTCGTCCTAACTTCACCTTTCATAATATTACGTTTACTATACCCAGTCGAGCCTGATGTTCCCCTAAAAATATTATGACTACGTGCTCTTCCAGGATTAGACCCTGTTTTTACTTCCTGCTAAATAGTTCCATCCATCGCAATTTCTCTTACCTCTTCGTCATTCTCACTATCGGAACTAACTAAACCTCCTCTTCTCTTTCGTCGTCTACGTACGTTCGAAATATTCTCTTCGTTCTCATCGGTGTTCGAGTGGGTTTCAAGTGGATCATAATTTTCCGTATTGACGATTTCCATATCCAGAATTTCTTGATCATCTTCGGAACATTCTGCATCGATATCATTTATTTTCTCTAATAATACATTCGTACTCCTCAAACGTCTTGATATTTTGAGGACAAATATTCAACGGAAAAAATAAAAACTAAAATATGAAAATGTTAATCAATATAGATAAAAAAAAGTCAATAAAAAATCAAATGTGAAACTTACTGCGACGCATTATTAGTCTTGTTTACTATTTTTAAAATGACACTTACAACACGTAATACGATATAAAATATTATAAAATAATAATAATAAAAGACTGTCAAGAATCCTCTTTGTGACTTTCACGTTTCGATGCACTCTGTTCGTGTTGCAAGACTCTATTGATTTGAATTCCTGAGAAGACGTCTATATATTTCCTTCAGTTATGAGTTCATTTCTTTTCCGTCATAGTAGATAAGATTGCGTGAGAAAATTCGAGGAAGTGGACCGTATCAAATCAATCAAGAAAATAAACACCTCTAACCCGATAGTCGAGTGAGAACTGCAAACACTTGTAAGTGCGGTAAACCATTTTCTGGAAGGCACTTATAGGATAAAATCATGCCACAACTACATTACATTTCGTTTGTAACGAATTTATAGTTTTGGCATTGAGTCTTAGAGAAAAACTATTACAAAAATGTATAAATCGTACCACCGGTCAAATGATCGGTCGTGGTAGGTAAGACAGACTACAAATTTTTCTCAGAAAATAAACAATAAAAAAATAAGTGAATATTGAAAAATGTATCATACATATATATGAGGAAAAGTCATAAAGTTTAAAGGCGATTCGCTTACGTTGAATGTAGGAAATTCCAATTGAAAATTTAAAAACGGTCATTTGACCGGTCCCAGTAGGAAGTGTTAAAAGCTTAAATAGTGATACTAATAGGGTCGTTGAACTATTTAAATAGTATCACAAAAAATTTTAAATTGGTGATATTATTTTGGTCGTGATACTATATGGGTTGGTGATACTAATTGACGATATCGTTATATTTTGGGATGAAAGAAAAAATAATGGTGTAAAAGATATTTACAGCAACAATTATTTTTAAAATAGTATTAAAATTCAGTGATATTGGTTAATATTTTATTTATTTTATTTAAAGATATTTAATATTGAGGCTGCTTAAATTTTTTTCATTTTGGATTTTAATCAACAACCTCTCACAATGTGAATTTAAACTGTTCTGAATAATAGAAAATTCATCTTTTAAAATAGATTAAGTTCTTTCTTTGCAACATTCGCAGTGATCAAGAACCTTACTCGATCGACTCGATCTCTATTTGTTTATTCGGATACATTTTATTATGTAAACATTTCCTAAGAATGTCAAGTCCGTCGCACGCACTTGCAAAGGTTGATGAAAGATTCCACATTTTATGAATTAAACCCTTGATCATACTATCTTTATTTTTCTCTTCATAGTAACTTATAAATGTTGCATAAAATATTGTAAAGTTGTTGTACTATAACAGTAACTTTTCAAGATAACAATCCTTTTATAAAATGAATCCATATAATGTATTAATCTAACAAATTATACAGGACTATAGTATGATTAAAAGACATTTTACCCGTAAATCATTGGATAAAAATGAATTTATTTCATTTTTTCTAAACATTAAGTAAAAATACACTAAATGCCATCGATTTCATTCTCGCAAATCGAACATTGACAACTATAAATTGTCGTTTGAGAAAACGATATGTTTACTCGATGTACCGTATTTTACAAAGTAACGGAGATACATGATAAAGATAATGATTGACAGCCAATCAAAACCTTATCTTTGAGATGAAACTTCTGGCACTCAATGCCATCCACTCAATTTTAACCTTCACATGAAACACAAAACAGTCCTAAATATCATATATACTAAATATTGTATTTTGAAATCTTGAGATAATATCCCCAACAATAGCACAAACTCAATTTCCGAGTTGGTCCGTTAACTTTGGAACTTCAGTACTCATATGGGGCTCGGGAATTTTAAAAAGTACTATTAAAGAATATCTTTCATGGATTTATAGGAAGAATTATTTTCACAACAAACGAAACTTCTCGATATTTTACAAACAAATTCAAAACTTCATTAGTAATTAAGGCCAACCTAATTAACCAATTTCCAAGTTACAAGTGTCAAGCCATATCCATTGGAGAAACAATTCGTCATCTCCATGATAGGGGGGCTCAAAATTCTCCAAAGAGCAGGAAAAGTTCAATTCTGAAACATCTGGCGAGATGTAAAGATCGAGAAACTATCGATTGGGAAAGTGAATTCAAAGTATTGAACTCAATTTTTGATACTTGTAGCGAAAGATCATCACAGAAGAACTTCTAATAAAACAGTTCGTACCATGCTTGAATGTTCAGAGTAAAACATCCAATCACATCAATATATTTTAATTGACATGAATAAATTAATCAATAAGTTACATAATACTATTTACATAACAACCGAGCAAGTATAAAAATGATTTGTTGGAAAAATAGTTCCGACATTTATTTTTCCAACAAATCAAAATCTCCTTTGTGTATTAAGGCAAATCTAGTTTATCAATTCAAATGTCACAAGTGATGGAGAGACAAGTCGTCATCTCCGCACTAGAATTGCTGAACATACTCAATCGAGTAGAAATAGTTCGATATTGAGCCATATTAAAAGATGTAAAGGTAATCATACGGATTACAATAAAGATTTTAAAGAGATTTTAAATAATTTTGACACAAATTATGAAAGGATTATTGCCGAAGCATTGTTAATAAAGCATCATAAACCATGCTTAAACGTGCAAGGTGATTCATCTAATCATATTAAAGTTTTTTTAATATCATTAAAATACTTTTTTAAAAGAAAAAAAGCATGTTTTTGAAACGTATGATGTAATAGTTTTTAACTATATAAATAGCAATTAATCACTTTATTTCATTGCACTGAAGATGCCGAAATGGTGAAACGCGTTGGGAATAAATTTAATATTCAGACATGGCATTTGTTTGCATTATATATATATATATATATATATATA
>MQRK01245313.1:100378-110576 GCA_001938485.1 Girardia tigrina
GAACACATGAAGGAAAGTGTTGTTCAGTATGTGAAAGAAAACGATACTGCAAATCAACGACGGGTTGCACGTGTCCTTGGTACTTCGCAGAGTTCTGTTCATCGTTACCTCAAGCAAGAAATGGTAAAGCCTTTCAAGTTTTCTTTTCAACAAGAGTTAACAGAAGATGACCCAGATCGAAGAATTGAATTTTGTTCTTGGTTAATCAAAGAAAATGGCACCAATTTTTGCAGAAGAATTATTTTTTCTGATGAGGCATCGTTTTACCTTAATGATCATGTGCGAAAGCATAATCTTTTTTATTATTCTGAAGAGAATGAACATCGTTTGATTCGTGTACCTATGAAATCACCGGGATTAACTGTTTAGGCAGCTGTTTCCTACGACCTTGGAATAACTTTCAGTATTATCTGTGAAATAATGAACCAGGTACGATATGTCGACGTTCTGAATCAAAGGTTGCTGCCTTTTGTTGGGGATAACATGCAACACTGGTATCAATATGATGGCGCATCCCCGCATTTCAGCATTGCAGCGCGAACGTGGCTGGATGAACATTTCCCACAAAGATGGGTTGGTCATAGAGGACCACAGGAATGGCCACCTCGATCTCCCGATTTGACGATACCTGACTTCTGGTTATGGAGTTACGTCAAAGATCGAGTTTACGCCATCGAAAATAACTATCTGAACCTCGACGAACTACAAGGCGCCATTTCAAGAGTGCTGTCAGACATCGATCACCGCATCATTCGAAAATGCTACACGAATTTTGTGGAGCGATGCAATCTGTGTTTGCAGAAAAATGGTGAACATTTTGAACAATTATTGTAAAACCTTTTTCTTTTCATGTCTTCAAGTTGTACTGTGTAAAAAACCATATCGTAATACATTTATATCATATTCAAAAAATTTTACATTACATCGCAGTATAGTTCCATATCTTGAGACGACGACTTATGAATCGCACGGTATAAGAGGGCATCTGATAAAGAAATTAACAAAATGAGTAAACATGTGAATTTATACCAAATCGATAAATAGACGTTAATGTTCGGTTATTGTTAACTGATTATGTGTATTTCGAGGGTGAATAGAATAGTTTGTTCTGATTTAGAGACACTAAGAATTGGAATGTTGAATAAATGTTATGAGGTACAATATAATTTGAGTTGTTCGTATGATAGGCCGTATTCTTAGAGGAAAGAAAGTAATTGTCCACTGTATTTTAACAACAGATAAAAAATTGACTCTAGACGAACAGAGAGTCTGTCAGTAATTATAATTATGGTAAATCGATATCCCGATTTTTATGGTCATTTACCATGAAATACATTTATATATGGGTTGTTCTGGGACAACCCTCTGGAGATGGTAGTTTAGAGTATAGATCCACAGACAGTACTGGTTCAGGGCAATTAAATTTTACCATGATACATCACAATTTTAAATTTGTTTATTAAATAACGACCGAACAATCTGAATATCAAAAGCATTTAAATATACATCTTCTCTCTGGGTAGGAATTGTGACAAGTTCAAAAGAATAGACCAAATTCAACATACAATAAACATCATTCCAAAATATTTCTCACAGCATCAAAATCGATTAATTCTGCCTTTGGTTATGTTTCTTTGATACTTAGGCTTATAAAAGTTATCAGGTGAAGTTTTAGATCGATTTCAACTTGTTTCTAATATATTTCAGTCTCGAAATTAAGACATTTTCTGTATAAAAAAATTGCAGAAAACGGAATAAACCGTTTATTTTGTTTAACTTTCCAAGCAAATGCGGATGTAATGGGTTCCTAACATTTAAAAATGGATGTTCTTCAACAATTTAGATTTGGTTAAATTTTTGTATTAATCTAAAACAAGATGGTTCATTTTGAGATAAAAATAAAAAATAAAATGATTTGATATCTTTTCAGGATTGTTTTGTAAATTCGTGTTCTTTTGTTCGTTTTCCTAGTTAACTTGATACTGTATCAATTTATTTGGAGGACAGGAAAACTACGAAAGAAGATGACTGAAATAGATTGTCTATTCAGATAGTTATTTTTTGGAGCAAATGAACGGGAAAGAATGAAGAAAGTTACATTATTAAATGATGCGTATTTTTCCGATCTTGGTTTATCAGTTTAAAATTGGGAAGTTATACTAAAATCATGTTATAAACAGAATTTACGAAAATAAAATAAATTCCATTGAAGTTCACGTTCACTGTTGTCTTCATTTAAGTTTATTCTTAACAAAAGACAACGGAAGCAAAGCCAACAGAATACCATTTTTATGAAGAGAACACAATTAACCTTGCAAGGATTAGGCAATATACGTTAACTTCAGAAAGATGAATTTATATGCTCAGAAATAAGAGATAAAAAGAAACTATAAATGAGGAATTTCAACCGACCCTTAACGAATATCGATGCTGCTCTTTGGTGTCCAAATACGATGGGAAAAGTTCAAAAAATTAGGTATCAAATCTCTCACAAAATGTCACTATGAAACAAAAATGTTAAAGAAACATTTATTTATGTCCCTCTTTGAACACAACTGAAAGAAGTCTTTTTGCTCGATTATAAAGAGGTAAGGCAAATAAATGGGTGACATTAAGGAAGAATAATAACTTCAAGCTCGTCGTTTATGTTAACTTAAAAATGTTAAACAAAACTTCTGTTGCATATGTAGTGTGTAGTTGGACGTCGTTACTGAAAACTGGAATAAAGTGAGACAATCACTTACTATATTGTAAAAATTAAACAAAGATTTGGAAAAAGAAAGCCGAGGAAATTAAACCATTTAAGGTTACTCTAAACCAGCTATATGATTTATTGTATAATGTAAGACCAAACGTTGCTTCGGGGACAAAAAGCAAGATCCTGGAATTATATCTATCCCCTTTCGCAGACTTGATATCAACAGATTTTCCCCTTTTCAAATCTCTGCAAAACATTCAGAACTTCAATGAACACAAAGATATATAAAATGTATCACTAAATTAATCGATTCTAAGCACAAAGCTTTTTTCAAAAGTGGAATTCATTTGTTATCTAACACGTATGAAAAATGCAAATATTTTTGCTAATTTTTCAATTAAACTTGGTAGAAGATGATCGGAAACGTACGCTTCCACAGATGAAAATCAGATCATCATTCGGTAGATTTCCTTTCAAACGTAAAGAAATAGTTTTAAATTTTTAATAAACAAATTCAAGAATGTAAATTCAAGTTAGTTAACTAAAATATTATATTTGTATGATTAGTCTAAAGTGGATTTAATGCAATGAACCTTGACTACGTAAAACCAGGAACATGTATTGGTATAGAGGACCTCACCTAACGTCAAATATCCAAAACTCAAGTTAATATCACTATGAACATCCAGGGTTCACTTGAAAGACTTTGTAGGAAATAATATCTTATGATTCCTATAGGAAGGCTGAGAAGTATTTCAGTTGTTAGCAAACGGGTTTACTGAGGAGCATTTCAACTGTTATAAAACAGTACAAATGGGCCTCTTACTGGAAATGTTCTCAACATGAGTTGTTCTTTTGTCATTCAAATTTTGTCTGTAATTCAAATCTCTGGACAAATTACATTCCTAGGAGTAATTGGTATTATTAAGTTGTCAAGTAGGAATTTTCTAGAACTAAAGTCAAAGTTTATTGGTAATTTACCAGTACAAATATTTATGTCATTAATCAAAGTATGCACCCATATTATCGACACAATTTCAACATTTGAGCGGCAGTTTGTTGAGGCCATTTGAATAACAATTTGGGGGGCGAAAATCTTTAAATTCGTGAAAGGTAATTTTTACGGCATCCTCGGAAGTGAATTTTTTGCAATAAAAAAGTTGTTCAAATTGAAGAAGAAATGGTAGTCAGTTGGTGCTAGGTCTGATGAGTATGGAGGATGATACAGAAGTTCCAACTCAGGTTCCTTAAGTTTTTTTCATGGTCTTAAATGCAGAATGTCGTTTTGTATTGTCGTGGAGTAAGAAAGGAGTCGGCCTGTTTACCAAACGCGGCTGCCTTTGCGATTCATATTTTCCAATTTGTTGAAGTAGACATCTGCTGTAATCGACGAACTAGGTTTCAAGAAGTCTTATTGGATTACACCTGCGACAGATCACCAATCAAGTTTTTTTATAAGTGTTGTGCTTTGGACTGTGTTTTGATGCTTCATTTGTGTCCACCTAGCTTGCTGAACGTTTGCAATTTTCATTTTGGATTAACTTTTTGTCACAATTTACGATTCGATTCAAAATGCAATCATATTTATAGCGAGAAAACATTATTAAGCAAGCATACAAAAGCTTTTGTTTCTGCTTTCTATTCAACTCATGTGGAATCTAATTTTCCTACTTTTTCACTTTACCAAACAGTCAAGCGATTCAATATTTTTTGTTTTGTAACAACAAACGGTAGCAATAATTCATAAGCATTTTGTGAATATTTCTCTAACTGCGTTCCTGGGCGATTTCGAGACTCATTATTGCGGCTAAAATTACCTTTCACGAATTTCCTGAGCCAATTGAAGTCTGTTGCATAGTAGCATTGCATCCAAATACGCTATTGGTGTTTCGTATGGTTTCTGATACTGAGGTTCAACGTAGGAATTCGTACTTCATAATAGTTCGAATTTCTACATTTTCAATTTTTGAAAATACTGATTATTACAAAAAGTTATCATTAATTTTAATTTATTTTTATTAATGTGTTCAATAGCCAAAATATGTAACAATCAAACAAAGAAGACTGAGCAACAAAATGTTTAGTCATTGTCAAATTATAACTATACTTTAATTGATCATAATCATTCCTAGAAACTTCATACTTGACAACCTATTAGTATGGATGCTACACGTTTTTGTCTTTCGTCCAATTACCTGTAAATAAATGCTAACCAAAAAACCTTTAATGACGCGAACAGAAACGCAGATACTTCTAAAAGCATTTGATAATTAATTTAATTTTCTATTAAAAAGTAAAATATAAATGATAAAATTTTTTAAAGAATCCTACAAAACGTGTCTTCGGGTTTCTTCCAAATTGTCGAAAATGGAATAATTGTCAATGAAAAGCGCTAATGAAAAGGAAAAGAAAATCTAATTGATCCCTGAGGATATTGTAAAAATATTAATGAGCAATGAAATTTCAATATTTTTGAGACAATTTCTTCAATCACTTTTAAATTCGTTTTTAATTATAAAACTTTTATTGGTATGATTGTTTCTCATTGAACTTTTTGATCTTTTTTCTCTTTTATTTTTTGATTTGGAGATATCAGTTGATGGACGATTTGAGACTCGGAAAATTTTGCAAGTCATTTAGGTAATGTAAGAAAACTTAAATATCGTGGAAACAGACAAATGCACTTTCTTTTCAATTTTGTACATTGAAAGACTTATAAAATGGTCTAGTATAGTTTTTATCAACCTTTTTTACACGAATCGATATTTGATATGAGATATTCTCAAGGACTACCGTCTTATCTCGAAAAGAACACCTAGACGTTGTATTCGCGATATTAAAAAAAACATTATTTGTAAAATGAGAAATTTTTCTCGAATAAAACGCCTATTCATTTAGAACGCCTAGGCATTCTAATCGACTTATATATATATATATATATATATTAATAAATTAATAATTAGTAATTAATAATTAATTAGTAATTAATAAATATTTGTAATACATGGTTTTCCCCCACAATTAGGAAATTTTTTCTCACATTTTGGAACCAAATTTTAAATTTATTAAAATGTTTTTTATTAAATTTAATTGTAATTTTTTTATGTGAACTTCTGGCTTTTTTCATTACTACATTTCGAATTAATTTACTTGTTATGGTAGTTTTAAGCTCAGTTTCAAAATATCGTGAAATTTGGTCCATATTTAAAATATTTTTGGCCGCAATTTTTTTCGACAAATTTGATCCGAATCCTCCGGTACACATCTAGATGATGTTTTTCGCCTTGAAACTGATTTGTTACATTGTTGAATTTTTGCGGGTCAGCCAGTTGATACTTTAAAAGTATTATATTTATCAGAATTATATATTTTTATATGAAGCGCCGTAGCCTGAATATATTTATCTTTTACATTAAGACCTTTTTCATTTCTATACTTAATCAAATTATGAGTTCATTTTCTAATTCTAGGAATTCAGTGTTACAGTCTCCATCTGGTAGTCGTCACATAATTCGTGTGGAAATGTCTGAATTGATAATGTTTTTATTATTTCCGTTTGATTTTAAATCCAGCCTCGAATTGTTGATGTTGTCAAATTATATATTTTACCTAAAGCTGCAACAGCATGATCAGAACTATTAGTCTTATACTCTTTAATGACTTGAATTTTAAATTTTAAGGAATACGATTTCTTTTGTCAATCATATTTTGTATCTAAAACATTAAAAAAATTAATATTTCAAAAATAAATATATTAAAAGCGTTAAAAATTTAATAAAAATAGGGCTGGTAGAAAATTGGTAGAAACTGGAAACTCCTTCCGCGCAGTCAAACAATCATTCCTGAAGTTTACTGCCGTCAATTAGACCGTGTTCTGGTATCAACACAATTCGTGTTTGTTTTCAACAAGACAACGTCAGACCTGATATTTATCTCCAGACGCGCCGAAAACTTAAAGAATTGGGTTGGGATGTTCTTAAACATCAACCATATAGCCAAACAAAAGGTTGCCCCATTCGATTACTATCTTTTCCGATCACTGGAACATTTCATTTGCGGACACCGCATCCTTGAAGATGCACACTTGGAGATGGCTCTTCAAACGCCAGAGTTTTACCGCCGATGAATTTTCTTGTTGCAGCCTCATTAGAGACGAATAATCATATAGCTTTATACCATTGTAGCACTCATAACAGTCAATTTACGTTCAAATTTTTGACTCAACATAGCATTTAATCCCTCTTGTGAACTAAAAAAAATATTTTCAACTTTTTTTATTTCTCAATGTAACAATTAAGGATACATGTAACAACATATAGTTTGTTGGGTCTCAGATGCATCTAGTACTTTTAAATTATATAAATATATACGCTCATATATAATACAATAGCTTAAAATCAAGCAACCATCACGCGCAAATCGTCCAAAAAGGTCAAGAAATTTCTTTTCGAAAAGATTGATATTTGGCACTAATTTATAATTCTTCTAGTTTCAAATGAAAAACCCGTAGGTTAGTCGGACCAACATAAAGTTCATAACAGTCATTTTACCATCAGATTCTTGTCTCATTACCTCAATGAAGCCCCCTTTTAACAAAACAAAAGTTCTTTTCATTATTTTTTTTAATCGTCCGTGTGAGGAATAATGAGATTTTTGCAAAAAATAGTTTATGGGTTCTCAAACAATATTTTAACAGTTTTTTATTGGACACCCACTTTCTGACAATGTCGTGAAAATGAAACCTATTTTGCTAAAATGAATCTTTTTCAAACCATACGGGAAATAACTTTTATTATTGATACCCTTCATGAAGAACTCTGGTTGACCACTGTAGACGTGCACAGTCACAACTTGATCTTTAGAAATGGGACTGTGATTATAATCAGAATAATGAGTCTAGGAATCAGTCTATTTGCCGTGCTGCAAGGAGTAAGAATCAAAAAGGGGGAGAGAGTGATAAAGAAGGATAAAGTTGATCTCTAAAGTTTATTCATCCGATAAACCAGTTACATCTGGAGGTGGAGAAAGATGGAGCTACACCATAGAATATTCTAGGAAGGTGCGGACTTCATCTATTGGGTTGGACAAAAAATCATTGCGTTTTTGAGTACGTCCTAATAAAAAGCTTGAAAATATATAACGATGTGATAAAATTTAAATTCAATTATATATTCTGAAATTAAATTAATTTTCAGATTATGTTTATACAAAATATTAATTGATTTTGTTTTAATTTATTACTTTACCGTCAATTCGAAATGGAAAATCAAAATGAGCATATTCGTCATGTTTTGTTCCATTATTTTCGCAAAGGGAAAACCGCTGTGCAAGCTCATAAGAAGATATGTTTTGTATATGGCAGTGACTCCTTAAAATTTCGACAGTGTCAAAACTGGTTTTCTAAATTTCGTTCTGAAAAATTTCATCTGAAAGATGCACCACGCTCCGGTCAACCAGTTGAAGTTGATGGCGACAAAATAACAGCAATGATCAAATCTAATCCACATATGACGACAAGAGAAGTTGCAGAGACTCTGGAAATATCAAAATCAAGTGTTGGAAGTCATTTAAAGAAATTTGGAATCGTCAGTAAACTCAATATGTGGTTACCACATGAACTGAAAGAAATTCATTTGGTGAAACGTATAGACATTTGCGATTCCCATTGAAGCGAGAATAAAGTGATCCATTTTTGAAGCGCTTGATTATGGGTGACGAAAAATGGATTCTTTACAACAATGTGGAATGCCGACGATCATGGACAAAACGTGGTGAGCCTTCCAAAACGATCCCAATAGCAGAAATTCACCAAAATAAGTTTATGCTTTCCGTCTGGTGGGATTTTAAAGGAATTGTGTTTTTTGAATGAAACCATCAATTCAGACAGATATTGTGGCCAGCTGGAGAAATTGGCTCATTCAATTCAACAGGAACGTCCTGAATTGGCAAATCGAAAAGGAGTTGTAATTCAGCTTGATAACGCAAGACCGCATACAAGTTTGACCACTCGCCATAAACTCTTATCACTGGGTTCGAAGGTTTTGCCGCACCCACCGTATTCTCCAGACTTGGCCCCATCGGATTTTCACTTATTTAGATCACTGCAGAATTCCTTAAACAGAAAAACATTTGCCAGTGATGATGACATCAAATCGTTCCTAGACGGCTTTTTTGCTGACAAAGGCAAAGGTTTTTATGAATCAGGAATAATGAAGCTACCGGAAAGGTGGAAGAAAGTGATTGAAAATAATGGACAGAATATCCTGTAAAAATATTTGTGCATCCACGTCATTTTTTGATAATAAATATTTCAGTAAAAAACGCAATGACGTTTTAACCAACCCAATATTAAACAATGACTGGGCACCCATTTTGGTGCCCAGTTACTACGTTAAAGCATTGCCTGTGGGGTCTTCAGAAGAAAGTACCAAAAAATAATGATATCAATATATTCATATATCGATAAATCGAATATATAATAGCATTTTTTATTTGAGAAAATGCCCTAGAAATATGTCAATAAAATAATTGTTTGTTAATTATTAATTTATTTATTCGATTTAAAATTTAATCAATTAATTTTATTTTTTCAAAATAAATATAATTAAAACTAATAAATCTTTTGAAAATTACAAAAAGAAAATTATAAATAAATAATACATACTTAATTAATTTTTTTTAATTAATCTAAAATAACAATTAAATCGATTTCTTAAAGAGCAAAAAAAATAAGTAATAAATCATCCAAAAGAAAATATTTTTCATGTTAAAAAAATCGAAAATGTTTTATTATTCAAACCAGATTTCGGTTACAATTTACTTCGGGTTCCAAATCGAATAATTGATGGAAAAATGGAGAGAAATAAGGAAAAATCGGCGAAAAAAATTGAGGAGAAAAAAAACCAATTTAAATAGCTCTAATTCAATTTAAGAGATTTGAGCTCGATTTATGAGACCCTGTGACAGGACAAGAAATTAATGATCAATTATTACTATTCGACTCGAGGAAAAGGGAGACGAAAGAGAGAAAGAGTAATTTCTAATTTCGCCTCTAATGGGGTCAAAATATCCGATTTATGAATCTTTCGAATAATTTATGAAGATTTCCTTAAAAAACACGATTTTAATTGTGAGGAATAACTGTAAAAATAGAGAGAAGGAGAGGAAGAGAGAAGGAGAGAGAGGAGGAATGAGAGAGAGAGGGAGAATGGTTTAGACCGATTCCAGTCATTCTTCAATTAATTTTAGAATATTGATTTTCGGAAATCTCCACAACCTGTCATTGTTAATTAGTTTAATATATTGAGATATAGAACGGCATAAT
Source organism: Girardia tigrina (assembly GCA_001938485.1). NCBI lineage: Eukaryota > Metazoa > Platyhelminthes > Tricladida > Dugesiidae > Girardia > Girardia tigrina. The sequence goes on from MQRK01245313.1 coordinate 110,401, forward strand.
TAATCGCAACATACTCACATTTGAGCACCGACCCCACCGATAATAGAATTTAATGTTTTTATCGGAAAATTACTTTTACCGTCAATTTAAATCGGTTTAAAAACTCATTCATTAGTTCTCATTTACCGATATAAAAATATATATTTATATATATATATATATATATATATATATAT
>MQRK01245313.1:110626-124042 GCA_001938485.1 Girardia tigrina
TATATATATATATATGTATATATAGAGAGAGAGAGAAAGAAGTATAAATTTTGAAAAAGCTCCTTTGGAAAAAACGAAACAAAAAAAATAATTTATAATTTTATTTATTTTCTTATTTAATTGAATTATTTATTGTTTTTTTTAAATAAAGTTTTTAAAAAAAATAAAATATAATTTTATTTTCAATTAATTAATCAATCATTTTGTAAATTTAATAATTGGAAAATATTGTGTTAAATAATCGATTGATAATGTGTAAAGATGAACATAATATGGATTAAATTGTATTAAAAATAATAATAATAAATATTTTAAAATTCTTTTCTTAATTTGAATAATTTTCATTTATACTGTAATTAATTTGTGTGGGACAACAAGTTATTTAGTTTATTTGTAAAAGGTTTATTAAATATAAAAAAATACAAAATTAACATGAATAATTACCGTACGTCGACTTAATTTTCAATCATCTTTGGTTAATTAACCAATTAATTGGATAATTTTTAATAAATTAATAAAATGCATTCAAGAATGAATAAGTTTTCAAATTTTCAGCTCCATCCGATAATGAAAATGGGGGAAAAGAATAGCTAAAAGAATGTACCAAATATACAAAATGAGCAAATTAATATAAAGTATGGTGAAAGTGACGCGATTGTTCTAATATTATTACAAGATTTACTGACCATTATTTTCAATCACTTTCACCTCAGTAGCTACATTATTCCTGATTCATAAAAAGCTTATCTTTGGTAGTAAAAAAGCCATCTATGAACTATTTGATGTTGTCATCACAAGAGAATGTTTATCTTCTTAAAGGATTTTAGGGTGATCTTAATAACTCAAAATCCGATATGGCAAAATATGGAGAATGCAGAGAGGGGGTACCACAAAGGTCCTAGTCCCGCAATAAGAGTTTCTGACATGTGACCAAACTCGTATGCGGTCATACTGAATTACAACTTCTTTCGATTGGGCAATACTGGATGTTTTTATCGAATGGAATGAGACATGATTTTATTTTTCGAGAGTTCAAAAAATACTCTTTCTCGAAATATTCTGCTTTTGGAATCGATTTGGAAGACTCTCCACGTTTCGTCCATGATCGTCAGTGTTCCACATGATTGTAAATAATATAGTTTTTGTCACCAGTAATCAAATGCTTCAAAAGAGGTCGTTCATAAACTACGTAACGCGATTTTTTCCGTTTTCATACCCCTCCCCCCCTTCGTCGCAACTCGACACAAAATATTATATTATGCAATAAAACTACGTCACAAATTTTGGAGCCCTCTCTCTTTTTAAATAAAAAATATTTAAACAAAAACATTTCAACTTAATTCAGGTAAACAAATGTATATATATATATATATAAATTCATTTAAAACAAAGGAAAAAACACACCATACTGTGACATTAAACATAGTAAAAAATATAATAAACATTATTGGTCTTCACAAGTAGATTTCAAATGTTCTTCTAAGTAGAAAGCTGGCACCGCTCTCACTGGAACGTGTTTATTTGGAACAATTATTCCACTTAGTTCTAAATCTTCTTCTTCGATCCATTCAGCACTTTCTCAATTTTCTTCTTTTTCAATTATGGCCAAAAGTTCTTTCTGCCTACACGCAGCAATTCGTGATAGTTTTATACGTTGTACCACTATAGATTTGTTTTTGTGTATTATACAATGATTGCGTAGCATGCTTTACGATGCAAAATACATATTGCATGTTTGACATATTCTGTTTTTAAGAATTTTGCTAATAGATGGGCAGTACATATCGTAAGGAACTTCTTTAAATGTTGGCTGGGGTAGAAGAACCTTTTGATTTAAACTCAGCAAAACGAAAATTGACGGATAGTGATTGGAATCTTTTTCCTTTGTTTGAGGATCTGAAGCCAAAAGGCCTTGACATGTTTGTAGAATAAGTACAGGTGGTGGTAGAAATCTATATATTATTAGGGTGAAGTAAGAACTTCTTGGTTTGGTGCAGCATTTTCTGTCCGTAAATTTAACATTTTTTGTAGAATATTGACTGGAACGTATATGATCAGCATACCAGTTTTGATCCCTCAATATTATTTTTTCCTTCAAAATTTGGGAAATTTTAGGTTGTACATATTTGGCTTCTAGGGTAGGAAACATTTTCAAAATACGCTTCTTAAAGTAAAAATGCTTCAGATTAGTCCCTTAATTCATATATGTAAAGATTTCTGTGTGGGGGGATATGGTCGAGTAGCCTTCAACATTGATCCCATGGTTGAACTGCACCAAAACACATACCAAAAATGCTCCCCTTAATCTGACATTTTGCCACCCCAACCGACTCGATCAGGGAAACTCGTTCGAGTTGTGGACCCGAAATCTCAATTCCGAATCGATCAAATTGTTGAAAATTGCGATAAATTCAGAGTCGAACTCTAAAAATCGGCACACTCCCATTGATTATGAAACCCGATTTAAAATGGGACTCCAATCTGCAAAAAAACCACAGAATTTCATCCAAGGAAAATTTCAGTTGATCTTTGCGGTCTCCGCGGTTTTCCACCTCGTTAAAATAATATTCTATTTATTCCCTGGCTGTGTTATGATATCTCAAAACAAAATTTTTCCGTATTAATTTATTAATATTATTGTAAGCGCATCAGGAGACGACCTTTTGATATTTTATGAATTTTTGAATGTGACGTCACATTTAAGAATACCCCCCTCTCTATCATCACATATCGTCACAGCCAAATGAACCCCCTCCCCCCTTAGTGCGTGACGTAGTTTTTGAACGAACCCAAAAGGGATCACTCTGTTTTCGTTTCAATAGGGAATCACAAATCACTTTGTTTCGCCAAAGAATATGGCAACCACTGATCAGTTCAGGTTTCTTGAAATAATTTTCAATACATGCTTTGGATATATCCTTTTGTTGTCATATGTATTATACTAGATCAGGGTTGTTTTTTTGCAACCATCAACTAAACAAAAAATTCTCCAAAACAAAATTTAGAGAACGAGACACTTTCGAAATTTGAGGGAGTCAATACTATGTACAAAAAAATCTTCCTATGAGCTTTTACAGTGGCTTTCCCTTTGTGACACATGATGCAACAAAGCATGACGATTATGCCCACATGGAATTTTATCACATCTTTATTTTCTATCTTGTTTTATCGGACGTAGTCAAAAACAAAATGACTTTTAGGCCAACCCAATATATGTGAGAAATATTAAAATATTAAGTTAAGTATTAACTTTGAATTAATCCAAGATGTGTGGTGTTAAATTTGGGGGTTGTAAAACTTTATAAATTTCGTGACTTCTTTGGAATGAAATATATTTTGACGAGCTTATAAATTTTAACTTTCAGAATTTAAGTTACTGTTTTTATGTGTAAATAAATATGTTGGTAATATTTTGAAAAATTCAATACATTCTTTTGAAAAATATAAATAAAACCATAAAAACTAAATAAATACAAAAAATGATCTTTCGATAAAATATAAATTTTGTTACTTATTTTAATGTAAAAGAAATGTTTGTGAGTAATTACGTATTAACGCCACAGCCGAAAAAAATCTGCTTAAACCCTTAAATGATCATATCGCCGTGCGATCCTGACCCAACCGATATAATGACAGCTATAGACGCAGCGTAATTCGATATTGGCACTTCGTTTCGAACCCAAAATTAGAAATATTTTGAAAAAAATAATTTATTTATTCATTATGGAAATTGACAAATCGATTTTCGTGGTTAAAAAAATAGTCAGATTGTGACCATTTTTCAGAAAATAAATCGTCGTTTAAAGGGTTAATACATCAATAAAGAGTTGTTGTTTTTAGTGCTAAATAATGCGTAAACCCTAACCCTACTAAAATTATATCCACTAATATCCGTTTTGAACTTTGAAAGTGTTTTGATTTTAAATAAAATTTTCTATTCTATGATTTGCCACAAAAATTTAAGATACACATTGGCGCATTAGCAGAATTTTTCTGCGGTGGCGTTAATATGAAAGTACCTTTAGTTCTTTCTTGAAATTAATCTTAAGGTAAAGGTTTATAAATTTAATCTAACTTTATGTGAAGAAAATATCAATCTTTTGCAACATTTCTTTTGATCCTGATACCTTGACCATCAAATAACATAGCATCAGTAAATTAATTTGTTAAAAAAATTATTTTAATAATTATAATTAATAATTGCCCATATATAAAATAAAAAAGTAGCATAATCAAGTTTTAAAGATGTCATTTCCAAATTGCCCCCTCAGATTTTCTCTTTTTCGTTGGACTAGGAGCGGCATTTCCAGGATGATTAAAAAAGCCATGTCTGCAACTATTTTTTTTAATCCAACGTCAATTGCGTAATTAAATTATTTATTTATAATAAAAATAATTTTTCAATTGATTAAAAAAAATTTCAAATAATTTTCGCGATTTTTCCCCCATTTTAATTGTAATAACAAAGTTTTTTTTGCCACTAAATCATTTTTTATTGATAAAAAAAACAGAAAAAAAGATCAAATTTTCTCGAAAAAAAAAATTAATAAATCGCGTGTTAGTGAATTGGAAAAAAAAATTGTAAAAATCAAAAGTAGAAAACAATGTTTTTGACACTATACAATGTGACTTCCGATTGAAGCTGTAATTGCATCATGCAACATTGAGGATTTGAGATTGTTGAGTCAAATATTATCCCATTTAATAATTAAACGAAAATCAAATTTTCTAATTGAAAAAAAAATAATAAAAAGTTATAATTCTCATTTTTAATAATAATAATTATCGAATTTTTTGTCATTAACCCATCGGTACTTTCGATTACTTCAAATAATTTTTGTTGATTAAATTTTTATATACTTTCTTTTATTTTTAAAAATAAAAATAAATTTAAAATTGGAAAAATTAAATCATAATTTTTTTTGCGTAGAACTTGAAAATATCGATGGTTAACGAAAAATTAAAATATGTGCAAAAAAATTCAATTTTACTAACATTTTTTTCATTATTAAATTCAACGTATAAAAACGACGGCAGAAAATCAACATTAACGGAAACATATTTTTCCAATTCTTGAAAATAAATCTAAATAAAAATATAAAATAAATTAGAAAAATAATATTTTTTGAAGAAAAAAAATAATAATAATCACCTCTTCCATATGTTAATTGATAATGGCAAAAATAAATGGTAAAAGTAAATCTTTTTAAAAAGAAAGCTTTTAATCATTAATTCCCGTGACTCGGACGAATTTGATTGGCTGCAAAATTTGAGGATTTCACTTCAATCGACCAATCACAAATCGGATTGTGTTTTTTTCTTTCAATTTTTTTTTAATCAAAACAAAATTTTCCATTAATTTAAATAATATCATTTTTGTGTAAATATTCACTTAACTGATTTATTTAATTGGGTGTTTTGTTTTGGTGGTCACAAAGTTCAGCTTGTTTGTCGTTTATTAATTCGAAAGTTTCGCAAATCAAAAATGAATAAAAACAACCTTATGCTTATTCCGAACATAATTAATATTTAGTAATATTAAAAAAAAACAAGTATAAACGAAACCGTTTTTAATAATTGTTCTTATCAGTAATAATCAACATGTTTTCGCGTGGTATCTTTTAGTTTCTCTTACCAAACCAAGCGTGATGCGTGTACCCGGAATGGGCTCCTTCGGTATTTTGTAAAGCAACGATGACAGCCGTCGTATATCTTATTTACGTATCATAAAACCTCAATAAAAAAAATTTGTTAATTCTTATTAAGTTTATCTTGATAATTGTGTTTTTTTTCGTTATCTGTAGATTGACCTCCTTCAGTCTGACTGACGTTTTTAAATCATGTCTTACCAAACAAGTTTATTGAATCTCTTAATTTTTTAGGCTTTTTAGTATCAATAATCGACTGACACTTTGCTCTATTACATATATAAATATATATATTGTTATAATCAAATATTTTTGAGTTGAAACATTAATCTCTGTTTAGAGTTTGTGGAAATTTTATCAAATAATTATCCCTGAATTCGTAATTGTTCTTCGTCTTTCAATGAACGGTTTAACTAATGAGTTGCGGTATGATTTTTTGTTTACAAACTTCTATAATTGATACTTATTTCGTATAATAATTGATAATAGAAATACTAAATTTTGATAAATAATCAAAATTGTTCCATTATCAACAGCCTAAAAGAGACTTTTATTTACCTAATTTTCTTCAGAGATTTTTGTATGTCAATCGTTTTGATGATCTTTACTTGAAGAATGTTTGAATTAATCTTAATACCAACCCGAAATAATTTTTATATTTATAAATTATTTTTATACATTTTTCATTAGTTCAAACATGATATTTGTTATCATTTAAAATTTTATTATTAATAATATTTTTTTAAAAATATTATAAAAATATTTAAAAAAATTCATAAATATATTTCACGCTCTAAAATATCTACGATTAAATATTCGAAAATTTAAATTTATTTTTATTTTTTGTTTATTGAATTTTTTTTCTTATCAAAAAGATGTTTCAATTGAGAAATTAATGGTAGTCAGTTGGGGCTAAGTCTGGTGAGTGTAGAGAAGGATGCAGAAGTTCCAACTCAAGTTTCTGTAGTTTTGTCACTGCCTGAAGTGCAGTTTGTGGTTTTACATTGCCTTGGAGAAAGATAGAAACCGACCTGTTTACCAAACGTAACTGTTTTTCTTTGATTTTCCGCATCATATCTTTCAATTGGTTGCAGTAGACATCTGATGTGCTCGACGAGCCAGGTTTCATGAAGTCATAATGGATTAAACCTGTGGCACACCACAAAATATTCACTACCAGCTTCTTTTGATGAATGTTGCGCCTTGTACTGTGTTTTAGTGCTTCATTTGTGTCTCCCTAGCTGGCCGAACGTTTGCGATTATCACTTTGAATCCATTTTTCAACATAAACGACGATTTATAACGAGAGAGCATCATCAAGCAAGCATCCGAATGTTTTTGTTTCTGCTTTTTATTCAAATCATGTGGAATCCACTTATCCTACTTTTTCACTTTACCAATTTGAGTAAAGTAAATCAATATTGTTTGCTTTGTAACAGCAAATATTAGCTATAAATTCAGAGCACTTTGTGATTAATTCAACTCCATGGTTTAAGGCTAACTTAGAAAACATAAGAGCAGTCGGTGTAACAATTCAAATTGATTAAACGATAATTGTCAGACGAAAGTACAATTGTTAACGTGTAGTTCCTCAACAATGGCTTTTGGAGCTGTGGATTTGATTCATAATCGTTACATTTATAATAGATGAAGTAGAAAGTTAGATTGAAGAGTGTGCATTCTGACCGTGGGAGTTTATTTATGATTATTTTTCATGAGGATTTATGTTTTATGCTCTACTCACTAAAGCATTCAATGAATTTTATGGATCATAACTCTAGTGCACATATTGATAACGTTGAAAACCTTTGAATGTTATTAAAGCGAGCATTAAGGAGAAAGTATTCAGGAATCTCGACTCATTTGGATCTTTATTTTTCAGAATTTTGCATGAAGCAAAAATAAAAAAAGAACCAAGGTTGCTGTTTGATGCAATATTTTTGAAGAAAATGACGTTCAACAAATACATTATAACACTGATCCAAAACATCTAACAACTATTGTTATAAGCTTTGTCGTTCATCCTCTCAAGTGAAAGGGACAAAAAAAGAACATTATTTCATTTATTCTTTAATATTGATATATCTACAGTTTCCTATTAAAGTTACTTTTTAATTGTTATTTTACGATAACCAGTTTTTTCTTTTTTTCTTTTCTTTAAAAACATTTTATCAAAGTTATTTTATAAATAATGGAATAAGTTTGATTCTCTATTAAATAATGATTTAATTTATATATTGTCTCATGGTACGTTTTGATTTTCTGAAATATTTTGCCATAAAATTTAATGACCATATGTTTTTAATATTTTTTATTAACCTTTAAACGACCGACATACGTAGCATCCTAACAGGGGCCTATTAGACCCCCTATATTATTTTATCTTTTTACTTAACCTTCGCGTATCCATTGTGGAAAAAATGACACCTTGTTGATCCGTGCGAAATTTGCTTTAAATTATCTTATTAACCTTCGACAAGCCAAGTGATTTCAGTCTGCGTCATTCCAACGTCCCCATTTCGACACCTTTTGTATTTTACTCAATTAAAAGTACATAAAAACATATATTGACATAATTTAACACGGATTAACAAAGTGTTATTTTTACCACCATGGATACGGGAAGGTTAATAAATAGCTAAATAATTAATAGTCTGTGGTAATATTTGAAATCTTTTACATTTTGTTGTAAAAAGTAAAAAAACAGTAAATTTTCTGTACCAAAAAATATAAATATAAATTACAAATCAAATGTTTTTAAAATATAATAATATTTCATTCGTAGTACAAAGTAATTAGACATAAAATCATGATTTTACTTAGTATTTATCTATATTTATTTCTTATTAAGACAATACAATTTATTTTAATTATATCGATTTGATTTAAATTTTGATATTTTTCTGTTATTTTAAGATTTTTGATTTAGAAATTTTTATTCTATTTTTTATTCTATTTTTTATTCTATCAAACCCCTGTTGATCCGGTGCGGGTTAATTTTCGATAACTCCAATTGACATATTTTTATATTTTTATAAATATATATTAATAATAGGTATAAAAATATAAAAATATTCAAGTAAAATAACGTGATAATTATAATATTTTATTTATATTTTTTAAAGTCCATCGTGATTTGAATCGACTTTGAAAAAGCAGTAACCCGTCAGACTGAACAAATAATTTCATTCCTTTTCGTTGGGATATTTACCGTAGAATGAATGAATATTTTCAAGGTGCAATGAAAACAAATATTTATTTATCCTCACACCTGTTTTAATATTTTTCCGATTGATTAAAAAAAGATATCTTAACATTTTTTAGAGCTTCTCAACTTGAGTAAATAATAGTTGATGGTTGTGAGATGAGTTTTGTCTTTTTTGCAGGGGGGCATAATTGTAAATACCGATTTCCCACCGATATTTGAATACAGTTTTCACAAATATTTATTTTATTGAAAAATATTTAGTTAATGATATTGCACTTTTTTTATGGTTAAAAGTTAAAATTGAAATGATTAATTTATAGGTAACTTGTGAGAAACACATTCTTGTAGCAAAATATTTTACGTAAATTAATGTGAAAACTTTATGTGTTTTAGCTTGTTTCAATTGAGTCATTAAAAAGATAATTAAAAGAAATTCCGAACAAAGATTGTATGACCCTAAGAAACATTTGTGAGACCACACAAAATTTCAGGAAGTCTTTTGTATCTTTATTGGAGTTAGTGTGAAGTCGGACAAGGGTGGTCTTCTTGATTTGTTTGGGAAGTGTAGTTGCTGGAAAAATATCATTCCCCACATTTACTTTTTGTCAACATTTCGATTTAATTTCCAAGCAAAATATTAATTCTCATCACAGGTGAAAAATAAAATAAAAATTTTATTTACTCTTCCTTAACATTAACAGCGAGAGAGACATGATATGATATGCATTATATTTTTTGTTATTTATGGTATTATATCTATTATATTATTATATGATTTGAAATATATCTAAAATATAATTTTTATGTTTTATATTCAGTAATAATTGAAACAATTCAGACGTAATAAGAATAAATCAAAATGTTACTTTATTAAATTATTGGTAAAAAGATAAAAGCGGTGAGAAAGATTTTGATGATCAAGTATGACTTTTGTTTCATAAGATCCATTTATCGAAGTATGGTAAGTTTCTGTGATTACAATGAATGTAATTCTATGGGGGGATCAATGCGTTAGTCAGCAGGACATACATCCAAGTGGTGTCCCTGGGAAACTAGAGAAATCTAGACTAAATGTCTGAAGCTAACCGAATGCTGCTCGAATGGCCGGCAGTAATTTGTAATACTAGTGGACTAGAAAACTACTCTTAAGGCTTAGGTGCGATTCTGGGTCTAAAGGCCGTGGGGGTGATTAACATTACTGGGATATCCGATGAATCAATCGATTTGAGCAATTTTGCGATGATGCTTGTTATCAGACTGAGCAATATCGTGTTGATTCCCAGTTGGGGAGCGGTATGATGACACTTTAGCGTTCGAGAATCTCTAAAAAGCCACGAAGTTTAATCTACTTAAGGGAAGAGATAGTCACTTCTATAAAATTATTGGTCTTTGATAGATTAAACGAGAGATGAATTATTTTTTTGACTTTTTAAATACTTCTCTTAGATAAAAACCATATTTTAAACTATAACTGTGATATTAATTATAAACAATCAAACTATATAGCTACGGAAGGATAGAACAGAAGATGCATTTTTATTCACAGCAATGAGTCCAGAAATAAATGTAGTTATTAAGGTCTCATAATCTCTCGGATGGTAGCTTTGTGCCACTGACCTTTCGATCAAGCACATTTACTAGTGATCCGAATATGTAGTTCTCTCGTACTGAACAGAATTACTATTGCAATGACGATTTATATAGTAGCGTAAAACTAACCTGTCTCGCAACTGTCTAAACCCAGCTCATGTTCCCCATTAGTGGGTGAACAATCTGTTGAGATCTGATCCGTACCTATTCTCAAATTAATATAACAATAAAATATAATTACAAAAGAAAAAACTTTATAATATAAAATAGGACTTCAAAAGCGAAATAAAGAAAAATTTATAAAATTAAAAATCCCCAAAATGTGCGAGAATAAATCCATGGTTTTGCGGGGTGTTGGTCCTCTTGGAGTGATTCCCGACGCCGGTGATAGACCTATCACGATAAAATAATAAAATTAAAAGTGTTCCAAAATCTGAATCTTATCCAATATCAATTCCTCAGCCAGAACACTCCGGCCAAGTACTTCGGATAGTTCGGCCGCCCTTCGTCGACCTTTAAGGAAAATAATAAGGTAGACGTCAGAAAAACAAATAAAACTTACATAGTCTTCAACTTCAGGAGGAAAATTGATCGACCAGCACGGCGGTGGTTGTGAGAGGCAGCAGCTGAGACAAAAAAAATCAATAAATCATATAATAATATAATATATTTACCGGTATGCCGATGACACACCATATGAAGCCGGGGCACAGAGACAATCGATCGCGATCACGCACACCGGTCAATGAATCGGTTCAACCGTCGGTCAGTGCGGTAAATATTGATCGATGCGTATACACACCACGTACGTCGATCCGGTGATATCGGATGATGTATAGAGACCATCCGGTATATATACAGCTGTAATTTACGATCAATCAACACAAAAAAATCATCAAAATCACAATTCTAAAGGTACGGATCGTTTATTATTATTTTATTGTATTTATTCTATTAATTTTTTTTTATTTTATTTTTATCTTTAATTACTAGGTATAATGCGATTGTTATGGAACATCAATAAAAGTTTATTTGATTAATTTATTTATTATTATTCTAATATTTTATTTTATTTTACTATCTTACTTTTGGTTCACCATAAGTAATTTAACCATTATTAAACATCAATAAAGTCTATTTAATTTGATTTATTTATTAATTTTATTAAAAAGTCGATTTCTGATGACTTTGGGTCTATTTGTTTAATACTTAATTTATTAACTTCTTTTTATTTACGAATATTTTATTTTTAAATAAATACTCATTACGAATTTATTGTATTATTTATAATTAATTCGACTACTATGAATTTAATCCATTTGTTGCGAATTTAACTAATCTCCCTATTGATATTTGACTTAATTTTATAAATTTAGACCCGTTTTACGTACTAAAATCTAACCGAATTAATCCTTTACTCACCTGTATTTCCCAAGTTAAATTTAATTTATTAGGTAAAAGTTTCATAAGGATTTGGTCCTTTTATTAGTTAGAATTCTCACTTAGCTAAAATAGGGCAATAGTCCATATGATCAGGTTTTTATATTTTTCCGACTATCAATTGGATATGAGTTGCGAATAATGTTGTGACTCTGGAGACGCTTGCGGCTCGCCTCTGAGCTCTAGTAATTCTTCCTTGGACTTTGAAGCGTAGTCGAGGCGCATCCCCAATCCTTGTAGATAGTTTAATTGATGAAGTAAAATAATGATATTCGTGTCCTGTAATGCTTTGATATATAACTATCGTGTGCTGTAAATCTAATTATCTAAACTAGTATTATTATTAAATCATTGAACTAATACTCCTGATCAAAGAAGATCAAGAGTGCAATCGTGTTCTGTATTTTTTTAATTTTTCCATCATCGTGTATTGTAATTATATATTAAATTGTGGCTAACGAATCCGATTCATATTTTGTAGGGATCAGTTCCTGTCCACGAATATGCTTATTTTTTTTATAAAGAAACTTTAATTATATATTTATCTTTCATACAGTTTATTTTCCGAGATTATCATACTGTTTATTGAAATATTTGAACTAAACTAAAGGGCGGGTTTATGATTTGAAGGGTCTTATAATTAGTTGATTGCAAATTAATTTTGAATAATATGTAATAGAGGTCCAACTATTGACAGTTTATCCTTTCGTTGAGTTAACATTTATTAACTACCGAGTATTTGATTCTGATGTTGACTTTATAACTTTGCTCGACCTGCTGTTTCATAACCATCAAATATTTTATTTATGATGGGATTATTGATTTGTGTTTGTTGATTAAGTTGAAATAGTCCTAAAAGGTTATTTTGAATTAAAATCAAATTAAAATTTATAAAAGATTTGATCAAATACGATAGATTCGAGTTTAACAACATTCCCAATTAAAAAAACTTTATTAAAATTTGTTTTATTAAAATGTTTTGTGAATTTTTACATTTTAAACAGCATAATGTAACATTAGTTTGAATAAAAATTCCCGTTTAATATTTGAAAGATGTTTTCCTTTTGATTAAAATCATAAATCGATGAGAGTTATATGAAGATAGATCAATAGACGGATTATTAATTAGGAAAATAGTTAGAAGATTGGTTTGAAGACAGTTTTATAATAAATATATAATTCGAATAAATGAGTCATGTTGTTAACGTCAAAAATACTTTTAACTTGATAACCCCTATTAAACGCTCTCTTCTGTACCTCTCAAAAAGTTATCACTAATAAAAGACCAATTTTATCTTTGCAGGAGTACTAGTGTTCAACGACAAAAAATATAAATTATTGTAGTATAAACTAACCTATAGTATGAACTAGTAGGGGGAAAATGGGCATTCGACACACAACCCCCCCCCAAGGGGGGGGGTCGTAACTAGTTACCGTGGTTGCCATGGCAACGGTCGCGGTTACCATGGCAACGGTCGCGATCACCATAGCAACGGTCGCGGTTACCATGGCAACGGTCGCGATCACCTT
>MQRK01245315.1:0-23122 GCA_001938485.1 Girardia tigrina
ATTGAAGAAGAACATCGATAAATGGCGTTGTTGAAAGTATAGGGATTTTAATAGTTTATGTAAACAGTTGATATCTAAATTATTTAAATATTTCGTAAAAATTTGTGTATTTTGTGTTTTTTTTTAGTGAGAATACAGTGATTAAATATTTAAAAATAGAAATCTGAAATTTTAAGGACAATCTAGTGGAAAAAATTGATTGTTAAAAACGTGGTAATATGAAAAGCTCTTTTTATACATGTAATTATTTTTTGTTTCTATTCACTTAGTAAAAAGTTAACTGAAAATATTAAAATACATTAAAATATAAATATCGGCATTTTATTATTAATTGATTTTATATATATATATATATATATAGCTTACTTTAATTTATAAAATGTCGAAAAAAGATAAAGCATCAAAAGGATCTTCAGCTGGAAAGAATATTAAGGCTATTAAAAAGCAAATAAAACAAGATATCGCAAGACTTGATAAAGAGATGACAGAATATTGTAATGATCCTCATTTATTTTCTGAATTTACTCTAAGAGTCGAAAATTGGTACTCACACCCTTATGTTAAGCAAATGTTCAGCCATTTATTTGATGGATTAGGAGACTATGTTAGTTATGAGAATTTTGTTGCAGGTCTTATCGATCTAAATGCTCCATGTAATGAGCTTGAAAGACATATTTTGGCTAGGCTCCTTGACCCAGGTCAAAGTGGCAATGTTTCTTACTCTAATTTAGAATTTCTTTTATGGACTGGTTATGCAGATAGGGGGTCAAAAGAACCGGTTGCACGAAAATCGATTTCAGCCCAATCGAATACTAAACTAACTGAAAGAAAATATATAGATATGAGTGAAAGAAGAATGAGTGATGTATCAGTAACATGTGGTCTTTTTGAAACAGGATGGGTGCACTTGTATATAAAAATGATAAAATTTGATCGCTTTCCAGAACATCCTGGGAACTTTGAAATGGATTTTCCAGATGATGTAAACTTTGACGTGATGGCATTAGCCATTAAAAAAATGCTTGACTTTCCAACTACAAATTTTCAGCTGTATGCACATCCTAACCCAACTACTGAACATAAAATACATCTCAATGAAAGTTTTAGGGATCTTGGAATTTTAGGCGGCACAAAGTTAGCTCCCATAGAATTGATTATTTATTACGATTTCAAAGTTGGATTTATGGATGACGCATTAGTATCAGAATTACAATTCTAAGTGACCTAAATTAATAAATAAAACTAATAAAAGTACTAAGTATTTTTTTAATTTTGAAGTTAAAATATTTGTACATATATTATTTAGTAAAATTCAACCATTTTAAATCATGAAAATATTAATGATTTTAACGTAATATTTTACTTTGAATCTTGATTGTTTTTTAGTTACTGTCAACAAACGTTTAATTTTTTTAAAAAAACCGAAAAGAAATTTTGGGTTCCCGTTATATTTGAATTTAATAAATATTTAATTATGGATAAATGTAAACTTTAAGATCATTCTAAATGTATAAACAAGTAAAATATAAAATTACTTTTTTTAAAAACCACACTTATATTTTCGTTGATTTTGCGGTTAAGAACTGCGTTGACCAAATAGGTCGACTGATTTTTATCTGAACATCATTTTGTGTGATTTTTTGTAGATTGGAGACTCATTTATAATGAGGTTTCATAATCGGTTGAACTGTGCTGATTTTTTTTATCAAATTGTTGAAAATTACGATCGATTCAGAGTTGAGATTTCATATTAAAAACTAGAACGAGCTGTCCGATCGAGCCGATCTGGGTGGTAAAGTCAGCAGTTGATTTAAGGAAGTATATTGGTATGTATCTCGAAGAAGTCCAACTGTTGATGAAGTTGCGCCGATTGATGATTCAGATAGCCCTGTCTTTGGAACCCTGTTTTTTGCATCTGAAATCATCACATAGGGGTTTCCCACTAGAAAGTTCAGGGAAAGAAGAAGAAACCGCGGTTCCTGAAAACTAATGTTTTTAAAAAAAAATCTGAAAAAGATATAACCAAATAATCTATAATTATTAAGTATAAATAATATTTTTCTTATTCTACTATGCTTTATTTACATTAAAATTAACATTATGCAAGTTATTTATTTTTATAATGATTTTCATGCCATGTATAAATTTAAACGTGATATTTTTTGATTTGTACATTTAGTCTTTAACTTTTTTATTTTATTTTTATTTTGGTTATGACGCGTTTATTTTCTTTATTGGAATCTTGTAATTAAGAAAAGTGCTTTAAATATTGTAAAAACGAAAATCAATCTCTCTCACGTGTCGCGTAGCTCTCACCGCTTTTACTCAGCTCATTCCACCAAGAATTATCACCACGAGATTTTTTATCGAAAACTTAAAAAGATATTATTCTAGACCACCACATAGGACCAGTAATAGAGTATTTTTGGTGACACATCTTTAAAAATAATAAATTTCATAATTCAAATATTTTGTCTTTTATAACAGCCGAAGGGGGTTACAAAAATATTATTATTTCAACTAAGGGTCATTTTCTAGGAATTGTCAAATGACGTGTTTTTTAATTAATTTATTGTAAATGTTTTCATCAGTCATAATTCGATTTAATTAAAATATAATAATTAATTTGAAACAAAACAATGTTTTGTTAGTGAAAAAAAATCAGTTAATATAATATTTATTTATGCACTATTTTTTTAAAAAAAATACAGCCGGATCTGATTATCGAAATCAGTTTAGGTTTAAAAACGCTGTCAGCACAATATATAATTGTTTCTTACCCAATTAATTTTGACCAAATATTTGAAGATTGCTTCCTTGATTGGGATTTAGGAGACATGAAGCATTCAGATTTTTGAACGGAATTGAAGTCTGAAATATGCGATCCAAATATGTATGTCAACAATGATGTAGTTAAATACTTTTGATTAAGAACACTTCCTGCGACTGTTAAAAGTATTTGTAGACACATAGAGCACTAGATTGAAATATAAACTTAATGTTGTGATATATCTATTTGTTTGTGTTCTTAAATGACGCTTGAAGGATAACATATACACAAAAAAATATATCAATCACAACATTAAGGTTACGTCGGGCTAATTATTTACACAAATACGGGTTAGGAAAGGTATAAAGAAAGAAATTATAGATAGAAAATAATCTAAAGCATTTAAGAAGAGTATTTGCAAGAATATATGTAGGGTTAAAGTACTTTTAATGACATCCAAAGTTAAAAGCTTCCTTTTAAATAAATCAAAAACGATTTGTGGATCGCAAGCTAATCTAGTTTAAAAATTTGATAATCACGGGCTTAAAAACTCGTACACTAGAGAGGCGACCCGTAGGGGATCCTGGGAAACTAGATGGGTTTGAGTCAGTCTCTTGGAAAATGTAGTAACAACACTAACAGAGCTATCAATCCTGTCTGTGGATGTCTAGACACCCAAACAAGGGGTCTGGGAGGACCCGAAGTCATTAAGCTCCGTATTGGATCCGGCGAAACAGGGATCAAACGCGATGGATTGAAGATGGCAACCTGGAATGTGCGAGGACTAAACGATGAAAAAATAATTTCTATAAATGAAGCTCTGCAAAGAACGAAAACAGAGGCGTGTGTCTTGACCGAAACGCACTGCTGGGGCAATGAAACTACTGAATACGAAGTATGTCGAATTCTCCACAGTGGTGGTACAATTGGAACACGAAGACAAACAGGAGTGTAGTGATCCCAAAAATATATACAGAAAATAATCCAATTTTTCTTTGTATTGTAATTTCTCTATTACAAAAAGGTTTAGTTTCAACAATGACATTTTTTTCGTATCTTAAAATTTCATTTTAAAAAAATAATATTAATAAAATCCATTGTGAATAACTGAACGAGAATGTGGATATTCTGTGATTAATAATAAAAATTTTTAGACATAATAAATAAAAAAAACTAAATTTAAATAAAAAAAACTTTGTTTAAATTTACACAAACAATTTTGGAGGTATTAAAAAAGCAAAGCACGTTGTACACAATAAAAAAAAAAAACACTCAAGAAACTGCGATATGATTGTCTACATATTTCTGGAACCGGATTTCAATAAAAAATATACTTTATTGTCTGTTTCGACTTTTCATTCGTTTGAATTAATCAAACATGTTTTGTGCATGGATTCCCGCTGCACCTTCTTCAGCCGAGGTCTATCAGACGTGATTACGTTCCACCAATAATCTTTTCGTGGGTCGTTAAGGCGTGATGGCCGCCTCGTTTTGTAACGCATCCACCATCCAGTCTCGGTTTGTTTTTTTATTCCGATTGCTTCTTGCATCCGTTTTCCGAGCAGTGATCCGCCACAGAACGTGATAGTTGTGTTTCATCCACATCACTCGACAGTACTTATGGCAGTTCATTCGTGTCGAACTGTCATTTGATGGGAGTGTTTTTGTAAGGCCGTTCCAGGGATTGCTGCCGTGGACAACCACGGCTGTGAACCAGACACCTTTAAGGAGTTTCGCTGATGATCAGAAAAGAGGACCCGACAAAGCTAGATTTTAAATCAATTAATGATCGTCTTTTTATTTACAGGTACATCAGGAAATCAATTCTACTAATCGGAGTGTATGCCCTGATGGACTGCGGTTATACACAGGAGGAAAAAGAGAATTTCTATCAGAAGCTGTAGGAGAAGATCGAGGAGAAGAAATTGGCGAGAGAAAAGAAAATAGACCTATTATTTGGAGGAGACTTTAATTTTATCGACAAGAACAGCTCGAATTGCCAAAATTTCATGTCGGAATTTTATTTCTGTTAGTTATTCATATTATTAGTTTACAATATAGTTTACTTAAAATTTCTTTTAATATTTTTATTTATCAATAATATTTGATAAAAGAGTTCACTGAAACATACGTTTCAGTTAACTTTTACAGTATCTACACCACTGGAGTGAAGACGTCGGAGAACGGGGAACTGCTTACTGAGATTGCGAAATCATAGGAACAACATGTTGCAAACACTTTTTACAGGAAAAAGCTTAGCCAGAAAACGAGCTGACTTACCTAGCAACATCTAGGAGGTCATTACTAGATCTTTTTCTTATTGAAATAAATCGAGCTAATAGATTCTCGGACTTCCGAAGCTACCTAGGACTGTGGTTCCGACCACTATCTGATAGTTATAACTGCCAGAGTCCGAGAAGAAGGAAAAAGACCAAAGGGGCTAAGAAACGACAGAAACACGCGCCAATACAAGATGCCGGATCGAGAAGCAATCCTGAAGAAAAAAGAAACGATAATCGAAACATTTCAACATGTTCAATTTTCCGGTACCAATTTTATGTCTACCAATCAAATGATCTGCGATGTGGTCCGAGGAGCAAGCCCAAGATTGAAGCGAACTCCTTCAAATCAAAAGTGGCTACATGGCCACCAAGAGGAGTTAAAGATACTCTTTGGAGAAAAATGGGCGAGACGCACTGAGCTTTTGAGGAATAGAAACAACGACACTTTCTCTAGGTAGAAATTCAGCAGAATACTTATCCAGAAGAATATCAGAAGACGGAAACGTGAAAGAGTTGAGGCTCTAGGTGAAAGAAAATTAAGAAGATAGTCAACAATAACGGAGAAAGAAAACTGAAGGAGCTCACGACGGAACTACGTATCCTCTGTAAAAGATTATCGAAGGAGAACACGCTATGTACTCCTTCAAACCCTTTTGAGAACAAAGAACTGACGAATCACTTCAATAATCTTTTAAGGCCTTTTAGATCAAAAAGAACTGACTGTTATCATTAGAAACACTGAATCTCGATGATTTGGATTCTCCTTCAACGAGAGACGAAATAGCGGATGCAGTGAAGCAGCTGAAGAGTCGGATAGCCGAGGGAAACATACATAAACTCCTTAATTCGATCAGAAAGACCCAATAGGACAAGAACGATTGTGCAGAAGCTGATCAACGAGTGAGAAAAACGTCACAAATGTACAGTAGAAAGATGCTACAATGAGTTTGCCGAAGAATAGGAGCTGTACAGACACATCAAAAAGTACCATATGGTGACCGCTTCCGCTAATCCTGATCAGCCAAAAGTGACACAACAACGGCAATTAACATTCTCATATACACTATTTAAATTGTCAGACAAAACAAATTACTTGTTGACCAGGCACCTCAATCGGGATCATAAATTGGAAGAGATAGAAGAAATTGGAGAACCAACAATGACATCAGCCTAAACTAGTACAACAAATAACACAGAAAAAAGAGTCGTAGAAAACCTCAACATTCCAGGCAACCAGATTCAATCTGTGATGGACCCCTCGACTATATCGACGGCGGTGGAGGAAGCGATAGATACTGAAGAAATACATCGAACTTTTAAGATTGCAGATCTAACTGTAAGGAAAAAGTTCAGATGTACCTTTCGCGGCTGTACGAAGGCCATGAAAACAGTCAAAGGCATGCAGAACCATGGATATACAACCCATGGGTGGTCGTTTCTTACAGGAAAGCCGAAAAGATCTCGGGGACCGAAACTATCCGATCCAGTAGAAAGCCTATAAGGAGGCTACTAGTGATTTTTTTAGTTTCGATGGACCCTCTAAAAAGCCTAGATGCTCAATACCATTTGAAAGAGATGGAAGACCAACATTAGAGAGACGAATCGTCATCTCGAAACTTGGATTAGTGAGCCTTCGCAATAAAATCGATCAAGTAAGGTTGTTGATCATTTTTTACATTGTAAAAATAGAATTTCTTCTATTTTAAAAGAGGAGTGGTGGGGATATTTGCAATAGTTGACTGAACTTGAGGCATATTATAGTTAAAAAAATATATAATTGTGAAAATAATAAGATTTGCTATTAATTTAGAGTTAAGAAGAAATAAATTGTTTAAAATGATGAAATTTGTTATTATACTGCTGATCATAATTTTTAAAACACATGCCATTTTGATAACTTCAAAGAAACATGTCTTTAATCGCGTAATTATGGTATTAATAATATTATTTATTTGTAATAATTAAAGTCTAGTATGTAATATTTTAATATTCCTTGTTTAAATAATACAATCAAGTTAATATGAAATGGCGCATTTTATAAATGAGCATATTTTTTAAAACATCTTTTAAAAATTTTGTAATGATAGTTTATTTAATTAATTGTTTATATTATTTTATTTATTATTATATGGTATAAATTTATTTTAGAAAATTTATGAGATCAATTGAAGAGAAAAGTTTAGCTAGAGCTTGGAAATATGAAGGATTAAGTTATGTAGAAATAGCCAAACGCTTGCAAATTTCAAGGAATTCTGCAATTAATTTATGTTATTATGATAATAAATTAATGCCTAAAAAACGTGGACCAAATTAATTATTAATAAAAGAAGTAAAGTACTTATTAAACGAAAAATTATTATTAGATAACCCTAATTATCTTATAATTAGATTATAATTAATTATAATAAATTATAATTATAATTATAATTATGATTATAATTAATTATAATTAATTATTATAATTAATTATCTTATGAATTAGATAACGGCGAAAGGGTAAATTCAACAAAATTAAAAAATGAATGTGATCTAAATGTTTCCGTTTGGACAATTCAACGGCACGTGAAAAGAATGGGTTTCAAGTATAAAAACGTAACAACAAAAATTTATTTAACCAAAAAGCATAAAGAAAAACGTGTGGAAATGATAAATAATTGGATCCGTCAAAATCAACCTTGGGAGAAAACGATATTCAGTGACGAGAAGCGATTCAATTTAGACGGGTCAGATGATTGGAAGACGTACACTAGAAAAAACGAAGAAACACATAGACAGAGAAGGCAATGTGGAGAAGGAAGCATATTGGTTTGGCTTATGACTTTACCAAACTGTTTATTGTCATATAAAGTCATTGGTGGTAAATTCAACTCAGATGCTTACATAAATATGTTGCAAAATAATGTTGTGCCAATTTTGAAATTGAATTTCGGCGATGATTTTTGGCTACAGGAAGACAATGTCTCAGTTCATAAGTCCTACAAATTAAAAGAATTTATGAAGAGCAGCTCAATCCAAATTGGCCAGCTAAGAGTCCCGACCTAAATATTGTCGAGGACATTTGGAAATTAATATCAGATCAAGTTTATGATGGTCCTCAATTTATCAATACAGTTAATTTGACAGAAAAACTGAAAAATGTTATTGATGAAATAAATCGATGCCAACGTCAAAAGGTGTTAGATTTATATGAATCAGTTAGAGGACGTTTATGTACAGTTTTATACAAAAGAGATGTTTTGTACAATAAATGATGTTTTAATGGTAAATTCATGGTGTTTTAAAAATTGTGCTCTTTTGAATTTCAGGTATTATCTTTTTTCAATTTTCACTGCACCCAGTATTATTTATTTAAATATCGAGCTACTCATTTTCAGATTTTATAATACTACCATTGTTGGGATCAGTGAGTTTTTCCTCCGCGTCAGTCTCGGGTCTATTCATTGCACGGGCACCGAGACAGGCGTGGGAAAAACTCCCTAAATCTAAAAAAACTAAAAATAAAATATTATAATGATAATTTATATTTAATTAATTAAAAAAGAAAAACTTTTAATTGGTTTTGACCCTTGGATTCTGTCGATTTGAATATTTTCTTGTGAGAATTTGATGGCCTGATTTGTTGACGTGGGTTTGATCGGGATTTTGGCCATCTCCGGGTTGTTTCTATCTGAGGACTGTGGACTTAGTGAAGGATGATTGAAGGTTGACTGTGAAAATTGTCTACTTGCTGGTTCTGTGAGTTTTTGTGACGAAAGATTTGTATAAATTCATCTGAATTTGTGTACTTGATCAGACTTTTTTATCGAATAAATTTTATTAGAGAAAAAGAATTTTTGTTTTGAACCTAGGTAATTTTTAAATTCTATTTATTTTTTTGGAAGTTGGTGGAGGTTGGGGAGCACCTCAAGGCTGCCGATCTGTCGATAGATAACGGTAGGGGCTTATAGTTCCTGCCGAGACTATTGACGATCAGGTAGGGAATATGAACAGATTGTGAGGTAATTTGATGACTGCCGATCTGTTAATAGATTAACGGCAGGTGCTTATAGTGCCTGCCGAGACTATTGACGATCTGGAAGTTTGAGAAAGTCCTTGCCAAGTTTCATTTCTAGAAGAGAATTCGTTTCTCTCAGTCTCCATCAATTATTTTTTGTTTTTGTTATTTTTTATTTTTATTTTTTTTAATTTTTTTTAATCCACTCATCGTCCTTATTCAGCATGGATAGGAAATATAACGAAAACAAAGAGCAACAAAGAGAACTGCTGCTGGAGTTGCAGAAATGGAAAGGCGAATGTGCCAAGCTGAATGACGAATTGACGACGAGGACAACCGAATTTGAGGACTACAGAAAGCATTCAGTTCCTCTATCAATTCACAAACCGGTTGTGGATAAATATTTATTGGGACAACAGAAAATAAAGTCCTTGCAAAACGAGGTCACCGAGATGAGAATTTAGCAAAATATGTCCAGCTACTACAAGAGGGTGATCGAAAAGGTCTCAAAAGAGCAACCGCAAATAATTATAGAAACAGCAAGCAAGATTGGATCAAATACGGAAAAGAATCCTCTGGTGACGAATCCAAACATTTATGGGTCAATCATGAAAGAGGATATGGCATCATCTTCCTCTAGTATGCTCAGAAGATCTCAGAAACGGCGGTAGCAGAGGGAGCGAAAGGCTCAAATGTTTCAACAGGCCAAGAATGAGCTGCAAGCTGTTTTTGAAACCAGTCGTATTGAGGTTGACGTCCAAGATGGAAAGACGGTAATCAGAAATGACACCAGTCAAAGAGAGTCTTCTGATTTTGATACCTCGCATCAAATTTCATTGTTTTTTCAACAAATAATTCCCAAGAGACTCTAGAACAACAAGAATGGCTGGACTTTAAGTCAAAACTTGAAATTCAGAAGGAGAATTGTGACCGCCTACAGTTCCGCTCTATCACAATTGGTAAAGGTGAAGAGTTTGTCAATCTATCAGATTTGGATGATTAGGGACGATGGGTCTTTGATTAGCATTTTCTTTTGTTATATTCTAATAAAACAATGTCAACATATAATTTGTTCATGTTCTTTTAACTTTAATCTCTGATATGAAAATGATAAACTTATAATAAGCAATATAGTAATCAAATAAAAAAAACATGTTGAGGAAAAAATAAGATAATCATTAATTAAATAGAAGTAGCATAAGCCAACTTTCATAGACTTAATATATTTAAATATAATGTAGAACCCAATGGGTACTTCATCAGCTTCACTGGGGAGATAAAAGGGCCAGATGGGGTTGATGGGATACAATATGGATCTCTAATAAGTGTGAGTTAGAGACACTTAGAGGAGAGACATATCTAAATAATATGTTGGGGAAAAATAAACTCAGATGCTAAAGCATACCATGAAACACATGAATTTAAATTAATAAAATTAAAGTAATCCTATAAAATCCAGCACTAATAATATCACACACAACACCATTCTTCTAAATAATAGTATAAACCATAAAATAATATGGAATCCTCATATTTCTAAAATTAGAGGAGTTTTAAAAATTATGCTCACCAGTGTAACATAAAGTTAAAAAAAATTAATTGTTAAAATAATAAAATTGGTTGATAAATTTCTGCGACAGTTTTTCTATCTTGTTGTTATTGTTCAAAATCAAAAATGTTAGTTGTTTAAATAAATACTTGTGAAGCGGATTCACTGCACAAATTTTTAAATAAAAAATCGATTAAATTGTCTTGGTTGTTTTTCATCATGAATAATGATATTAAAGATGCCTCTTTTTCTCAATTAACAGAAAATAGTCTTGTAATGAATGAAATTCCAATGCCCTTTTACTTACAAAATATGCTGGCAGAAAAAATAAAAGGAAGCTCAATCATAGCTTGTTGAACATGGCGATAAGGAAATCGGAAATTGGAATATTCATTTCGAATATTCATTATCTTGGGAACGTAAAATGACCATCTTCATGGCTTCAATTTATTATTGACAAATAAAAAACTATTAGCCGGAAAATCCTGATCAATGAGCCTTCTGTTTTACAGAAGAGCTTTTAATCACATAATGGGATAAAGTTCTGTGAATCATTACTGATAAGATCCATTAATTAATATTCAAAATGGGTAAAATAAGACCGTCTCAATTCTTGAAATCTTTACATTAAATAATTTTTTTTTGCAATTAATATCTTATAAAAATCTGTTAAATTAAAAATTTACTGATAAATAAAGTTACCATGAACATTAACATTTCATTATCTTACATATTGCATTATAATTGCTGATGATGGAAAATGACGTTCTGAAACGTGTACAATAATTAATATTTTAGAACAACTTTAACAAAATTATTTTTCAAAAGTAAAAATAAAATATACAGAGTAAATAACAAAATTCTAGGTGCACAAAATGGAATTTAGATATACATTTAATTAACTAACACAACAAGTATAATTAATGAATCATACTCCAAATGGTCGTCGGCTAATTAAATGAAAAAAAAGAACAATTACACATGGAGATGGGATTATTATAGACAACTGATTGCAATTACCATAAAATATAAAAACCCTTTCCTTTGACAAGGAATGTAAAAACCTTATAAGACAATTTAAAGTTCTTCATTTAGATAGACCTTTCAAAGATAACCATCAGCTTTATGTAATAAAAGAAAATGCAAAGAAGACCGCAATAATAAATTCTTTTGATCTATTCAGATATATAAAAATATCTTTTGGGTTGAAGAACACCGCAGCTTCTTTCAACCTGATATTGTATTTGCAAGGCCTCCAAACATAGTAGTTCAATGGGACGACATTTTGATTGAAGTTGTGATGTAGTACACTGCCAAAAATATTTTACTGTAACGATTTTTTGATAATTTTAAAAGTTAAATTTTGATTTTTTTTTAAATAAGTTTTGATTTTCATAAGTTTATCATCGATTATAGTTTACCATATTATAGAGTACCATTAATTTATGATCGAGTCGTCACTGAAGTTCATTAAAATTTTAAAAACTTTGAAGTTTTCGAAGTTCCATGTCTAAATTAAAATTCTTTTGTTCTCATATTAGGTTGAGGAATAAGTTCCAGCCGTTTTTTGAATTTTTAATCAATTTTTAATCAATTTAATATTTAAATCAAATTTTTTTTGATTTGGGCGATTTCTACCAAAGAGGCATCGAAAAACTCGCTGAACGTTGGGAAGAAGTCGTGAACAATGGCGGAGATTATATTTGGGATTAATTTATAGTAACTTTTTTGTTAAAAAATAAAATTTTAATTTTTCAAAAAACGGCAGGAACTTATTCCTCAACCCAATGTATTAAGAATAGAGGTTAATTTCAACGACAGGTTTAAAGTAGTTCATTTAAATTGATAATAATCGTAAAATGAGTTCATAAGTTTGATTTTTATCAAGGTAAAAATCTGTGATACCATTCAAAATCTTTTAAAACGTTAAGGTATTAGCTTTTAAATCATATATGAAAAATATAATGTTTGATCATTTCCAAACTATTTTTTCTTTTCTTAATTTATTTATTAAATAAAATGATAAATAAATTTCTTTCGCTTTCTGCGTTAAATCAGTATTTTATAAAAATCTTTTTGTATTGAAATTTAAAGAGCCATTCCACAAAAGATTTTATCATAACAATTCCAATCTCCGGAATTGTTTGATTTTATCTCTTCTTCATTGTTGAAAAGTCAATTGAAAATTTTTAAATAATGATAAAATTTCCATTTTCTCTCAGTAAAATAAATAATAGAACCTAATCAATATTTCCAAAAAACTGGTTTAACATATTTGTTCTGATGTAACTATAGACTTTGATAATAAATCTAACATAAATATATTCTAAAAGATTCATTAATTCTTCTGCAATGAGTTCAATGACCCTTTTAAACCTTTAGGTAGACTTTCTTAACTTTTCCTTTGTAGTAGATATACATCTTTCTTGCATATTTTGTACTAAGAAACATATACAACTTGACTTACTTAGGCCAATGAATCAGTTGACCCGTAAAAATAATTATGTGTTAATTGTAAAAAACTAAAATTAGGGTTAATATCTTCTAATTTTAATCTCCGGGGACAATTAAATCTCCTCTAAATTACCATTTGTTCAGATATTACAATTTTAATAGGATTTAATAGGTCAAGAGGTCTGTTTCTAATAAAATTCATGATTGTTAAAACAATTGATAATACTTTTATTAAACCAGCTGGGAGTTTTTTGCAGCCGGAGTGTATCTATGTAGCAATGGGTAACGAAAATGTTTGGAAAATCTTCTTTAACCAGGAAAAATCAATTTTTTTTCAAAGCAATAAAGGTGGATTTGTACAAATTTGATGAAGTTTTTTATTCGATTCTAAATTGTGTATTGTTAAGAAATTATTTAAAATTTCTGTTACGTCTACTGTTTTTGTTCTACGTGAGAAGATATTGGGTTGTCACATATGAAATTTGTAGGCATGATTACAGTAAATTCAAATAATTATAATTTGTCAATGACTTAACATTTTGTTACTCAGTGTTTTTGTTTGACTGATATGGAAGCAAGCCGTTTGGCCTCTAAATGTTTAATCCATCATTAAATTGTTGGCGAGTCCGCGGAGGTATTCGCCAAATTAACGGTTTTTCATTTGATTGACAATGTTTCAAATGCGTAAATCAGCTTGTTGATATTTTTTTCGATTTTGAGCAGCAACTTCAACACACACAAATTCTTCATAGATCTGATCAATCGACTTCTGAGTTTTGCGCAAACTATCAATGAACTTCCACAAAGTAAAATGACAGACACTAAAGTCCGTTTGTATGCGACGTTCATATTTGTTGGTACGTTCTTCTTCATTCAAATTGCGCTCATAGCAAGACCAAATTTGAGGAGCAAAGATTGGCTAACTATGACAATTGTTTCTTTGTATTCTTCCTATGTATATATCTTCCAAATAATTAAGAACTGGCATCAATTTGTTATTGATCAGCGGAACATTTACCTCTTGGTTTATAGCAATTTCTCTCAGAGCATCAACGGCGTCATCCAAGCTAAAGATTAGAACAAAAGCCAGTGTGGGAATCATGCGGACTTGCAAATCAAAGTTTACATCATTGTTGTTACGAGATTTTAAGCCTCTACTAACCAGATGACGCTTAACATTCTTTACAAGATGAAACAAGCATCCATGAATTTCAGCATAATGGAAGGCTTGTATGAATGAATTGATGATAGCGAGCTCTAAATTTAATGAAATTTTCGTCGGAGTAAATGTAGGAAAAGCATTACAGATCTTTAGATTCATTCTTAAATATGTTTCTTGTAGCTTGTTTGGAAGAAGTGCATAGAGCATCGGGATCAAAAAACCTCCAGGCTTGACCAAGATCACAAAGATTTCGGAGAACAGGCATGGTGCCAAACTGAAAGTTCCAGCAATATATATTTTTTCTACATGATCAATCCACGTCTCAATGTTTTGACGTCAAAAAATGAAGATTCAATTCTCATCGCCCACTCCCGCATCTGCAATCAAGAAGTTTACAAAACCTTCTTATTTATACTGGTAGCTTTTATAGTTTTCTGAAATCACAATAGATGCACGATCAATTATACTTCCTCAGGCACGATGTATTATTTTATTGGTTGCAACCCGATTTGGCAAGCGAGCATGAGTAGCTTGAGAAAGATTTCGCATAGTAATGATTTTGTATAGTAATCTAACTTAGAATCTCTTGAGTTTCAATAGCTCGACACTTGAGTACAGTCAGCACACGAGTAACTTCCACACCCGCAGCATCGTAGTGTAGTATGATGTGTAGTATGATCTTTGAAAACTTGTAGGAATTCATTGTACACTATACTATAAACACGTCCACAAAACTTGTTTCCATTAGCAGCTCTCTTAGCACATCGCCAAAACTCTGTTGATTCATCCACAATCAATTTGTCAAATCCGTACAAATAATCATCATGAGTGAACACTTCTTGATCTCGCTTTGACAATGTAACTTCTACCATGACTTCAGAAGCTGAGTGCTTCTCTGATCGGGAAGACTCGAGCTCGTCAAAAATCAAATTCATCAATTAATATAAAAAAACTAAAAACACAAACAGACTTTTGGTTGAAAATTATATTTATATAACAAAGTTTTTCTTCTTGAAAGGGATCTGATATTGTTCCGTATACACTGAGTGAGATTCTTCGAGTATGAATAATAGATGGCAATCCATCTGTCAGACATATGTATTTGTGTTCATGTCTGATCAATTATGAGAGAGGTTATGGTCTAGGAGAGTCAACATTCAAACACTTATTCTATACTCTAGGTAGAGTAGTATCATATATCAGCTAACACAATACACTGTCGACAGAAAAAAATGAAAAACTGCTAACACAACAGTATATTGGCCTTTATATGGGGTCGAAAAAGTCAGACAATTATACATGCTTTTAACACTAAGGTTGAACCCTCTCTCATAAAAGTTTAAACAATCTTACAGTACAATTTATCCTAGAGAGGGTCATCCAAGGACATATAATACTCAAATATGTCTCCCTCAGTGTCTAATTTTCCGTCGTCAAAGTCTGCAGGATTATGGGCCAGTATCGGGCATTGGATCTCCAGTAGGTTGGTTCGCGAGTCCTGAAAGTCCTTCCACTGTAGCGCCGACCATTTGATATTGGAGAGGACACAGGCACGGGTAATTGGTACTTTCCTTTTTCATAGAAATAGATCATCAGTATAAGTTGATTGTTGGGTAACCATAATCCTAATGGCCCAACAATGAATGTGTCAAGTTCTACTTTCCATGAGCCCCATATGCGTGTTGTATTTGTTCCCTTACGTCCCAGTATTTATCTATATTTTTCTTATCTGCTTTATATATATTTTTCTCAGTCTCATATAGGCACTTAACGTCTTACAAGGAAGATTTTACGCTTTTCACGAAAACAAATTTTAACGTCCACTCTTTGACCAGAACTAATGAATACACATTCTTCGTTGACATAAATTTCTGCATTCTTAAAGGGAGACAGCTCCTTAGCTAAAATGTCCTGAATTGAATCGTGTCAGGCTTTCCAGTAATTATTCATGGAGAGACAGCCCACCAGCACATGGACCAGGGTTTCTTCATCAGGACAACCACGCCTACACGGAATACTTATCAAACACCCAGGTCTACAACGCACAGGAACTTTGTATGACCGAACCTGGTGAATGAATCTCCACTCGTTCTGACTAAGGCGACCATTATAAATATGGGAGGTGGAAAGGGAGGATTATGACAGACATTCAGAGTAGCGACCAACACTACTCTGTTCATCCCATTTGAGACCCCACGAGTACCCAATACATTTCCTAATGGTTTCTGACAGTTTATCTTTATCCTTAACCCTAAAAATTTCATCAGTAATAAAATTAAATCATTTCTTATATGTTATTTTACAGTTAAAATTACACCCGGGTTAGAGTACCTAAAGTTAATAAATATTTTATGGAATTTTCTAAGATCTTGTATAGCATGCTGAGTTTTGTTCCACCATGATGTGTTTACATGCTCTTTGAAGCTTTTAAGGCAGTCAAAAACCTCGGAGTGGGACAGGTTCATATCTCCTAGCGGTTTACGGAGGGTGACGTCATTGGCAGCAATGATATTGACGTCAGTGAAGTTGAGGAGGTAAAAAGAATGAGTAATGGATTGGACATAGAACTCATCTTTAAGGGAGGTGATACCAACTTAACCGAGTGCTTTGGGACAATAAAGGTAGGAATTAGACGCTTGGTCATGAAGTCCAAGGATAGTTTTATGGAACGAGTGAACATGGATGTCCCAACCACTGCTTGTTATTTCGAAGATATAGAAGGGATGAAGGTGTTACAAAAGTAGAAGATGAATATGGAGTGCTCAAAAATTTATATGCATGGAGTTTTTGATTGGCGAATAGAGATGATGAGTAAATTAATTCAATTTCACCAATCACCCCATCAAACAGTTGCCGAGGGGTGTACTTGATGATATGGGTTACAAAGTAACCAAGATATGGGTAACCTTCCTTAGTTGATAGGTGAGGAATATTGACGCCATCAAGGATGTACACATCTTTTTTAATAAATGGCATATCGAGCACAGCACATTTGGACGCACGAAACGACGTTCCGAGATTTTTGACAGCAGAAGATACTCCCTCAATGACAGCTTGCAAATCTTTTTTACTAGCAGCAAGGTAGACCAAATCATCCGCATTAGCCATACACGAGATCTTTCAACTTTCTAATAGAATTCCTCTGCATCTAAATAAATCTATTTCTATTAAAATTGGATTAATTCCTATATTAAATAAGAGCATGGAAAGGGGGCACCCTTGGTGTACTCCTATGTTAACTGGTAGCGGTCTAGTAGATTCTTGTGCACATACAATAGTGGCTGTACAATCAGTATAGAACTCCATAATTAAATCATTCGACTTTCTTTCAATATTCATCTTATTCATTAATTTAAGTATATAGCTAACTGAGATTGTGACAAACGCAGCATCCATATCCATAAAGGAGATTTTAAGTGTTTTTTTAAGATACCTCTGATAATAATCAATAATTGAGCAGAGTAAAAAAGTTTGGTCAGCACTACCATTATTGGGTTCTAGACTTTTTTGGAGGGGATGAAGTAGGTTGTGTTGCCGGATCCACCCAATTAATTGTTTACACAAGAGAGTAGTTAGTAATTTATAGATGCATTCTTGGAGGACAATACCTCTCCAAGAGGAGGGGAGATGATATTCAACATCCTTATTTGCTTTGCGGATCATTAGAGTTAAATATTTTCCCAACTTTTCGGTGTAAGATTTTTGTCAAAATTAATTTTAAATAGGTTAGAGGTGATAATACATATCGGTACAAAATGTCCTTATATGTAATACCACTACTACCTGGAGAGGAAGAGTCTTTTGATTGCAACCAATGAACAGTTTCCTCGGGAATGGGGACGTGGAATTCAAAGATACACCTCTCTGTAGGTCTCAGGTTTAATTTCAATATTAAGGGAGGCAGTTGCAGCATTCTTTGTATGAAAACCCGTGAAACAGCCGGATGAAAGATGAACATCCGAACTAGCGTCCAGTAGAATATTCTTCATGGCTGCTTTAGAGTTTTTCATGAGAAGTTGTTGCAGTTGGGGTCCTTTTATTTTATTATCGGCTGACTTATCCCCCATATATGGTGTCCAATTCTATTTTTCTGAAAATCTTATTATTTAAACAAAAATGTTTCTTTACTTGATTTTTAATTAATAATAATTATTTTAAAATAAGATTCACTACAAATTCAAAATAAGTTAAAAATGATTAAATTCTTTTGAGATCAAAAGCATTGGAGGTCAAACTTAGTGGTCTGGATTGATACATATGTTGGCTATTGAACACATCAATAAATAATTTATTAAAATTATTGATAACTTGTTTCAATAATCAGAATTTAAAAATATATATATTTTGGGCTTATATTCAGAAATTCAAGTAGGAATATAATAACTTAATATTTAAATTTTAGTCATAAATATTATAATAACTTAAATTAGAAATATATTGTTTAACTCTACGTTTTATTTAAGTCGAAAAATAGTATTAATTTTCCATTTTACTATTCCACAATGACTTTATTTCAACATCAATTAAAAACAACAATGATCTCACGAATATGTAAAATATAAATATGTTAATTTATTGTATGTCTTTTGAGTTCTACAATAGTTTTAATGTTTAACTGATCAGAATTTGTTGGAGAAGTTTTTCCACAAACCCAACAAACTGATTATATAATTTGTTTAAAATACTTTTGTTAAACAAGCAAGAGACAAGACATTTTTGTCAAAATTAATCTAGAAATGACCATAATTTAAAAAAGAATTCTTCAAAGCAAACCGAGCTTCATAATATTCTTCTTATTTAATGTCATTATTTCCATTCATAATTCAATTATAATAAACATAATGATGTCTTGGAATACTACATTTAAATAAAAATTGTATTATTTTATTCCAATTAAAATTTGAATCATGATAATTATTATTAAGAGAAAGCAAATTCAACAATAAGAAAATATTTTTTTTTCTTTTTTATAATATGAATTTGTTAATTTTTTCACGAGATCAGTTGTTAAAATTATTTGAAACTAGCTGTAGGATAAAATTTTATTTCATTTGTTGGGCTTTTCTTACCTTTTTTATGTATTATTTCTTTTTTTTATTATAAACCCAACACATTATTTTGATACGAACATCATCTACCTTTCCTCTTCTAACACAGGCAAATGGTTCGTATCGTACCCGATTAGGTTCATCTGGCCCAATGATTTACCAGTAAAAAAATCAAATACCTTCCGGGTTTCTCGTAAACTTTTTTTTGTAAATATTCATCCATCTCCTGTCTAGAGGAACAAATCTCTATTGATATCATGTTGCTTTATATTTTGATGATTTCTTATATTTCTACTGAATAATCTTTAAATATTTTAAAAGAATATAAATAAACTTAAAATCATAAATGTTCATCAATTATCCCACATTGATATTAAAAATTTAACAATGACAACAAAAAAAATGTTGAGGTTGATGGAGGTTTGATTATTAGACTCATCGACGGTGACATTTAAGATTTTCTATAGAGAACAATTTCTTTCGACTACCAGATCATCAATATACTCGGCAGGCACTATGAACACCCGCCAGTAACTATCAACTGATCATCTGTCTTCAATTCTCTTTCAAGATCTTTTTCTTATTCACTGCCAGATCGTTAACAATCACGACAGGCACTATGAGCACTTGCCGGTAACTATCAACTGATCGGCTGCTAGCAATATATTTTAGCATATGTCCAATTTATATCTATACTCCATCAACCTCTAAAAAATTAAAAATAAAAAAAACTCACAAAGACCAAAGATTGAAAAATTTATTAATTTGTAATCAACAACTAGACAAAAAACTTTCTGAACAAATAACAGATTCAAATGAATTTATAGTAATTCGTTTTTTCGAAATTTTCACATAAATTTCGAGATCGCTGGACTTTGTGTCAACAGTTTCGACAGGCACTATAAGTCCCTGCCGTTATATGTCGACAACAAAGTCCAAATCAATTAAGTAACTTTTTGTTTTAATCAAATAAAAATAACAAAATCTTCATTTAGATGAACAACGATCAAAGGTCAGATAGATCAAGTAAGTTTTCTAATTACATAGATAATAATTGTTTTTGTTAATTTCAGGATCAAATGTGAAATCAATTAGGTAAGCTTTTTATTCAATTAATTTTAATAATTATATTTTTTATTTCAGATCAAAGTTCAAAATCAATTAAGGTTAGTTTTAATTAATTAATATCATATTTATTTAATAATCATTTTATTTTATTTCAGATCCCGAGAA
Source organism: Girardia tigrina (assembly GCA_001938485.1). NCBI lineage: Eukaryota > Metazoa > Platyhelminthes > Tricladida > Dugesiidae > Girardia > Girardia tigrina. The sequence continues at coordinate 20,493 of MQRK01245315.1, forward strand.
ATTTTCGATCAGACTCAGTGCTCCCGTAATGAATCGGCCTGATGTTGATTGAAAAATTTCTCGTTCCCAACACATTGAAGTGAAGTATATTTTATGGGAGTTTTGCCATTCATTTACTGAGTTCATTAGATGAAAGATTGTACGGATTGCCGCGGGTTTTGCATTGTTATTTTAGTTACACTAACAGGCCTCTCTAAATATCGATGAGATGGGATTTCGATGGAGGAAAGTGATCGTTCAACGATCTTCGTAGTGAGGTTTTCGCACCCTATCCCCAGAGATGCCGAATTCGCTCGAAGAAAAATTTTATAGTCGCTAACCTTAAGTGAGCAAAGGCGCTCAGATTCCCGCCCCAACTCTACACTGTATAGCTCCCAATCATCAATTGTGGTTCTTAAGAGGACCGTATTTCTTTCACAATTATTAGAAGCACTTAAGGAACCACGGATGAAATAATCTGGTTGAAACAATTTCCAAAGATTCGAATTCAGTATGTAATCGAGAGTGATACAATCCAATTCAACCATGACACTGTTCGGTACACACTTTCCATAATTTCCAGAAGTAAAGTAAACGTAAATTCTCTGTAATTGTAATTCACTGTCGCCTTCATAAACACCTATGTTCGGTTTAACACCGTGTTCGTTGGTGATTATTTTCCAAAACTTTGTTCCAATACTGTTTTCACATTATCCCAATTGTATATTAAGAATTTCTATCATGGTTTTGGAAAAAAAATGTTTAAATATTTTAACCATAATAATAAGCTGATACAATCAATATTACTTAGTAAATTTTTATTTGTTATAAAAACTTCTGTATCTAATGATGCATTAAAACAAAATGACAAAAAATTACAATTTTTTTAATAATTGTAACAATAAGAATAATAATAACAGATTTTCGACAAAGTTAATAAATTAAATCTAAATTTAAACATACCAACATAAAAAACATCGGAGGCTCATGAAAGAAAGAATTATAAAGTTTTAGAACGATGATATCAAATTGTTGTCATGATTCAATTCAATTTTTAATAACATATCACAAAAAAAACAAAACGGTTTGGTTGCGACGGAATTCCATCACCATATCACTAAAGGAAATTCTTGCTCGATTTTCGAACAGAAAGTTCATATAAAATCGGTTCACGCAATGATCATCGCAACGACAACACGTTTTTTAGACTTCTCTACAACGAAACGATTCTATAAAGGTACACCTAAACTACATAAAATTTTTAAAAGACTTAAACAATATTATATCAAAATATGATTGCGCTGGCCGTTTCTTTGTTATTATAAATAAATAAACATGTATTTTCTATTTTTTTATTTTGATATCATGAAAGAAAAAGGATGAATATTTTGGACAACCCCACCTGATGGGCCACCTGATTATCATATTATCATAATAATTCGAAAAATAGAGATTTTTTCTGGTAAAGGTTGCTACAGTCAGGATGTCATTGATATGGAAACCATTATTTATTTATATTTAATTTAGGTGTATATTTAGTTATTATTTCTATATTATTTATATCCGTAATTATATTATATTTTTATTTATATATTCTTATTTATTTTCATTATTTAAGTATTATGTATTTATATTTTTTTATTGCCAATAGTAATATGAAATATTTGAAATTTTAATTTTAAGATTAAAAAAATCATTAATTTAATTATTATAAAAATTATTATAACTTAAAAAGTGTCTGAAGTTTATTTTTTTTATTTTGTATGATTGCGAATATCCAATTTCGCGATCCACTAAAACCTGTTTTTTATGCGATTTTTAATTTGTACGAATTTTTTATCCGATTTTATAATTTAATTTTTGGTATGAGATGGCATGAAAAAATAGTTAGAATAAAAAATCGCATAAAACAGGTTTGAATGTACTATATTATTATTTGAATAATCACAAAAGATACAATTCAATCAACTAATATTCCAACGACCATTCATTACCAGTGCAATCTCCGTCGAATCAATTCTTCATAGACAATATATAAAAATTCTCTATTACGGTGACAGAATACATTTATACCATTAATTAAATCCCTCAATACCAATAACCTTCATCTACTCAATCAAGAATCCAGTGAACTATTTGTTTTGATATTTTGTTTAGAACAATAAAAGTAAAATATGTTAATTATTTTCTCAATACTGACTATAAACTCGCTCTGTGATTTTGTAGTAATTTTTTACCACTTTCTGTTAAGAGTTTTGCGACTTCCAGATATTTTCAGCTATTTTATAAGTTAATTTAAGACCTTTTTTGAAAGATTTTCATTAATTAATATTCATTTTAATAATATTAATTAAATAAAATTTTACTAAATTTAATATTTAACATTTTTATTTTTTAAAATTTAACATTTTCTTAAAAACAAAATTAAAATAATTATTATAAAACTTTTATTAATTAATTTTATTATTGTATTACTAACGCGCTCGGCCCGCTTCGCGGCCCTCTCTTGCCGGGGGTTCAATTTTTTTTATATTATAAAAGCCCAAGTCACTCACTGCCTCACTAATGCTGTAAGGTAAATTTTTGAAATAATTCACATTTTTCATAATAAATTGATATTTTTCCACATTAAATACAGAATTTTTCATAAT
>MQRK01245315.1:23844-33867 GCA_001938485.1 Girardia tigrina
ACATTAAATACAGAATTTTTCATAATAAATTGATATTTTTTCACATTTATTTTTCAACAAATAATATTATTATTACGTCAACAATTATTACGTAAGTGCGTTAGTGAAGCAGGCAGTGACTTGGGCTTTTATAATATATATTCATATGGAAAATTCTGCTAATAATAATTTTCCATATGAATTATTATTAATATAAATATCTACTTACAATTGTAAGTAGATAATATGAGCGTTAGTGAAGCAGGCAGTGAGTGACTTGGGCTTTTATTATTGTATTATGGTGAGTTGACCGAACGTAAAGTAACATTATATTCGCCAGTTCGCTTTATTTACTTTAATGATATTTGTGAGAATAATTAATAACTATTTATTTATAAAATCTTTTGTCCTTTAGCCGTTGGGCCGTAAGTGCAATATTTATGGTGAAAAACTAAATAATCAAAAATTTAAATGGGGTCTAAACCGTTTTGTAGATAGAATGTTAATATTTTGTTTTTAAGAAAATAGTTTTACAAAAGTCAAAATATTTTTAAATAAAAAACAATCAGATAAAAATATTATTTTATTTTAAGTTTTGGAATTATTTTTAAAAAATTATAGAAAAATATTTTTAATGTCTATTCAATTTATTACTATTTTTTAATAAATTTTAGTGTTAACTTATTTAACATTAAAAAAATAAAAATAATGACAAAGTTTTTCAATATTATTATAAAAGTAATTCCAAAACTTAGAGTAGAGTAAAATAATATTTTCATATGATTTTTTATTATTTAAAAATATTTCGACTTTTGTAAAAATATTTTTTTAAAAACAAAATATTAACATTTTATCTACAAAAGGGATTGAACAACATTTAAATTTTCGATAATTTAGTTTTTCACTATAAAATATGCATCTTTATTTTTTTCGACTTCCAGATATTTTCATCTTATTTATAAATTAATTTAAGACATTTTTTTGAAAAATTTTCAATTAATAATATTTATTTTAATAATATTAATTAAATTATTAAATTCGACTTTTTTGACAGCGGCTTTTTAAACACACGTAGTTTTTATTCGCGGCCTTTATTCCGCCACGTTTTTTCGTGATACCCAATATACATAAAATATTTTAGATACCAGCTTTAAACCATTGAACGGATTTTTATAGGTGATGTCCTACAGAAGGAGCGTTTGGCATGTGTAGTTTGCACCACCAACTTCCGTCGTTGGAACGGGAAGAAAAAACAAATAGAACGAGCATATAATATATTGATACATGACATAAGAATACGAACCGAATCGGCAAAATAGGGGCATCTATCGGCATGATCATTGAATTGAATGATCATTACTCGTGTATTGTTTGGGGATATTTGATTTGACGACTGAGTGTTTGCTAAAGTTGCTGGCTATGCTTTTGCTTTTGGTCGTGGTGGATTCCATATTTCTTATTGTTTGAATTTGTTTGCCACTTTGTTTAGTAAAACAAAAACATTAATTTTTGTTTATTCATTTAATTTGTTGAATTTTTATTTATAATGATTTTTTTGAACACCACAGAGCGAAATTTTACTTCCAATTATTTCTAAAATAATAATTCCTGATACATTGTTACATGGTGACGTATGGCGGGTTGATTCGAATGATTCATAATTAGGTTGCTATCATTCAACAGTCAATCACAAATGTGATTTGGTCCATTTAAAAAAGGTGTTCGTTCCTGAAATGTATTCCCATAATGGACAAAAGGAAAAAAACTATCAAGGAGAAGAAAGACACAAAAAGAAATTTTTATATTAAGTTACCTTAACGGAATAATGTGCAGAAAAAATATTTTGGTGCTTAATTAAAAAAAAATTATAAAACAGTTTAATATTTTTAATATATATTTATGTATCAAGAGTCATTTTTTAACTTCTAATTTTTCAGGGTCAGATCTATTATTTGTAAATTCATAAGGTTTTATTGAATCTTTTTAGGTTCACATTTTTAACATGATCGAAACTATTAATTAAAATAATAATGAAAAATAAATAATTAATCGGTTTTAAATAATTTCAATGTTGCAAAAAGATCTGAAATAATTACAAAAACATTTAATTATGATTTAAAATTTGAAAAACAATTCCCTGAAAGATTATTTTGCGTACGACTATGTTATGGGAAAACATTGATAATTTATCAGTTGCTGGATAATAAATAAAAACGTAAGTAGTCTCAGAAAATTTTCTTAATAAAATAATAAATCATGATTAAATTCTTTTTTTCGATTATTAATAACGCAAAGAAATATTTCCGACTCAAATCATTCATTTGACAAATGAATTATTTTTGAAGGTTTTCACTGATCTAAAATTCAGAATTATTAATATTCATAACATTTTCTAATATTAAATTACTTGGTTGCTTCATATTTTGCCTAAAGATATTTATTTAATTTATAATCTTTGAAAACATATTTCTCTTCATATACTTTATTTAATTACGATTATATCTTTTAGAATTAATATTTCTCCTATTTTTTCGACAGCAGTATGACAGAATAATTCTGTCTAACTCGCATATCGTTTACTAAGAAACAGAAATAAGATTATAGAAATAAAAAATAATAATAAATTATTAATTTTATTATTAATAATGGAAATAAATAAAATGGATTAATTAGTTTATTAGTTTGTAATTTGACAATTGTATGTCTGTTACAATAAGGCTATATTTATGTCGAGAACTATTTTTATGGAGTGAAAGACAAGCTATATTTATTCCTACCAGAGCTGTTTTACAGTATTAACAAAATAATTTATTGCTTTTTAATTTATTTATATTTATTTTGATAATAATTTTCATTAGCCCATATAGTTTTCTAAATATGATTATCTATTCCTTTCAATAACATATTTATTCATTAACACTTTATAAAATGATTTATATAAACACTCAACATTCCTATTAGCAGTAATTTTAAATTAAAATTTAAAGGTTTTAAAATTTACTCTAAATAATTTGAGAAGAACTGAGAAATATGGGAATTACAAGCTCAAAAGCATCTTTCATAGATAAGGATTCAGTAGGAATTATTTCTAGCAAACTGAGGTAAAAAAAATTGGTAAAAAACCACATTTAGGAGTTAAGAAGCTGTCTATATCTATGACAGCAGTATGTATTAATGATTTAGTTTCTTTTATGGGAATCCCTTAAAAACGCTATAATACAATGAAAATCAATTTGACGAAACTAAACTTTTCATTTATTTGAAAACTTATATGATCCAAAAAAGTAACTTATAAAAAGTTTTAAAAATTATATGATCAGTCAATATTGTTTCCAAAGAATGCCGTTCTGAATTACGACCGCATTGGCGATGTTCAAAGAACTAATGGTAAAGGTATTGGGGGATTTATACTAGAAAGAGGCTGGGGAATACTTGGGTGAAATCCTTCTTTTTGAAATAAGATAAAGATGAATATCTCAGACTAGTTAAACACATTTTTAGAAGATAAAGGGATCGGCCTTACGCATAAACCCGGAGAAATAACACTTTCTAGTAGCAAAGACGAAATTTATTGGATGTATCATTAGTAAAAATGGCATAGATACGTATTAAACAAAGGTCAATGCGATCAACAAATTTCAGAACCCTTCGTGCGTTAAACATTTGAGATGCTTTCCCTGATTGACGAATTACCATAGAGAAGTTGTGCAGGATTACGCAAAATATTCAAAAGTACTTGATGGGTTTTTTTAATTACATTTACTTAATAATACATATAATTAATAATAATACATTTAATTAAGAATACATATTAATAATAATTTAATTACATTTTAATTAATAATTTTACTGTCAATTTCAATTATTTTTTTTACTTTTATGAAATATTTTCAAAATAAATTAAAACATAAACTATGTTATTTTTGTAATGTAATGACATTTAAAAATACTTTTATATTATAAATTTTAAATGAAATTTAAATAAAATCCTTTTCAAGTTAAAAACCATAAACTGATTAATTTTATAACGAATATCTAAATATTTTAAAAATAAATAAATAACAAATACTTTTGAGAAATGAGGATTTTTTTTCGAATAAATATTGTAGTGCCCTACTTATTTTGTTAATCTTTTTATGCTGACGTGTGTGAAAATGTAATTTTATTTTTGTATGTATTTTTTATATTTTTTATTATTCAACAAAAGCGAAATCCCTCGACGATTGAACGCATCAAACCAAAATTTTACCTCTTACAAAAAAGCGAAATTATTTTATTTGGTTTACGTAAAAAAAGAAAAAGTCAAGTCAATTAAAAAAAGAAGAAATTAATAATAATTTATGCTTCGAGCAACGTCATAAAATATTTATATAAGTACAAAAAATATCCATAGGAATATTGACAAATTAAAATAATCGATAAAAAAAATAATTAGTGTATAAACTATAATTCATCTGAACAATTTGGGAAGATCGTCGTAAATTTGAAAGGATTTTATTTTCTCGTTTCTTATTATCCACCTTCATATCGGTTTTTTGGGAAATCAAGAAAGATATTCCGTGATCCACCATATTCATTTTATTCACAGACCTTTTTTGACAATCATTGAAGTATTTTCTTTTTACTTAATCAGTTGTTAGTTTTATTTTAATTAAAGAGTTGTATATTTAAAGTTAATATTTTTATTCTTATCACAATTAAAGCAAGTTAATTGATCATGATATTAATCAGTTTAACTTGTTTAGATTTTTATCACAATATAAAAAAGGATAAAATATCAAACACTGATCAAGTTAATCAGTGGGTATTTTATCATTTATTATAAATATGTTGAATAAAAATCCTGAAATAATACTAATTAGAATGATAAAAATGGTGAAGGATCTTCCGATAGTTTTGATTACTCTAAATGTGAAGTTCATAAATGTTTTAACACTTATAATGTCAGTGTCCTTTAAAAGAAATATTATCAAAGCTGAAAATAATTCAATTAAAATTTTAGTGAAAATAGATAAATAAAATAATGTTTAATTAAAAATAAAATTACTGGTTGGCTTCATGTGATCCCCGAGCAGTTGGCCATAGAACACTCCAAACACATTTTATTAATTGAATATTAATATGCCATTTTATATTTTAAAAATAACTAATGAAAATGTTATAATTATTTTGTTTTTAAGATGTTAAATATACAATTAAGAAATTGTATATTAAAAATGATATGAAATAAGATATAATAATTGGACATGATATTTCCTAATCCTAATTTGAAATCAGCGTTTTATTTCAAAAAATATTTTTTATTTATCTAATTATTACCAATGTTTTAAGAGTATTTCTTAATATATAAAGCAGAATTTGATGAAACAATTGTGTTCCGGATTTTTGCATTATAAAAATGTAAATAAAAAATTAATTAAAAAATATATAAATATATTGTTTTTGCTTAAAATTGTAAAAAGCTTTTTTGTTATAAAAAATTCTGGAACATTCCAGTGTTTGTTTAGATAATATCTTGAGTGGCAACATGGTTTTGTAAATTTATTTGCGAAAGAAATAAAAAATTTCGAGTGTTTTGTGTTATTGTTATTCTTCAAATGAAAGAGACTCTCCGAATTGACTCATTCAATAATAAGCAGTGTATTCTCAGCTCTAGTGTAAATGCGGATAATTGGAAAGAATACCATGAATTGAACTCCATACAATTAAATTTTCTGAGACTACTTACGTTTTTTTTATTATCCAGCAACTGATAAATTATCAATGTTTTCCCATAAACATAGTTGTACGCAAAATAATTTTTAAGGGAAATGTTTTTCAAATTTTAAATAATAATTTATTGAACTCCAAGACAATTTGGAAGTGAAAGATAAAAGTAGTTTTTCCAATTAACTACTCTGTCATTCTTTCTTTTCGAAAAATAATATACCGACACTGATCATCGGTCATCATGTTTTTAACGGGAACGATTATCAATCTCGAAGAAAGTCTCTTAATTACACACAATTAGATATCTGAAGACAATTATGAGGTGCAACACAAAAGGAAGACTTTTGATGCCGTCGATATCGTTAAAAGAAAACTGTTGTTCAATTTGACACCGAAAACGATCGTCGATATAATGATTCCCGAGACCAAATGAGAGTTAAATTATGCGATCCCGTGACTGGGGTTCGGGGGCTCCAGAGCCTTGTTTCCAGCTGGCAAAGTCTTAAATTTTAAATTGTATTAAAGATGTTTAAAAATTTAAATATTTAAATATAAAAATTAATATTAAATATTAAGCGTTTTCAAAAAAATAAAAAATTGCAAAAATATCATAAAGTTGTTGACTAAACAACAAAATTAAAAACATCATAAAATATTTAATTTAAATAGCAAAATGAAAAAAAAACATTATAAAAGGATTAAAACATAATAATGGTAAAATTTTAAAAAAATATATTTGGAAAAAATTAAATATATTTTAAAATAATTGTCATAAATATTTTGAATAAAACTATTTAATTTAAAACTTTTTAATTTTAAAATTTAAAATATTAAAAAAGTTTTGTATTGTTCGCGCTGAATTGTCGCGCGCTGAATTGTCCGCGCTAAATTGACGTAGATCCATTTCAAATAGTTGTAATTCAACAATGACAACATTTTATTGCTCAATTTTTTTGTTTCATTGCTACAAATCTTAACTATAGAATAGACCAATAAAATTTAACTAAAATTATTGATGACTTGTTTTAATTATAAGTAATTTTAACCTCAATAATGAGTCTCAGGGGGCACATGAATACAGTTAGATAATGACGAATTGAAAGTAATCATGGAGTCAAATCCATCACAGGATGCTCATGATTTATCACTAACGTTTGCTGTTACAAAGCAAACAATATTGAATCAAAATTTTGAAAAATTTTGAAGAAAATTCCCAATTAAATTACTAATTGTGCGGAGTATTTTTGAATTGTGTTTATTGTGTGTTGTTTGGTATGTTGTTTTAGGATTGTGTTTTTCCCACCCAGATGGAAGATTAATATCTTAAATATTTTAAAACATCGAGTTGTTTAATCAATTATTAAAAGTTAAATAATCACTTTAAAATTAAACTAATATTTCCTAAATAATATTTTAATAATAATTTCTTAAAATAAATAAAAATTATTTTAAATTTCAATTATAAATAATTTTTGTAATAATTAAATTATAATTTAAAGTATAAATTATTTTTGTAATGATTAAATTGTATTTTAAATTTGTTTGAATAATAAGACGTTAAAGAATATTATTAAAGATTATCAATCAAGAACGATGACGAGCTTTGCAAGTTTTACGGAGAATTGTTGTAGTGACAATTCAAATTGTTATAATAATAAATGTAAAGGAAACTCAATTAATGTTCTTAATAATAATAAAATAATAAAAAACTAAATTGAAATATGGGTTTAAGGGCCGGGGTTGAATATGTATATGGGTTGAAACACCCTATAACAACCGTAATTGTAATAAAATACCCCTGTGAACAATAATGATTTCATAAAATAACAATATAATTTAACAAAATTTTATGATCATTGTTTACAAAGCACTACCTTTGTTTAATATGTAATTATATCCAATGTATTATTTATTGCCACGGCAGAAATTAAGATAATTTTAAAAAGAATCTTTCCAAACAATGAAGATTTTTAAAGTTAATCTAAAGTAATTGTAATAAAAAAACATTTTCTAAAAATCAACAAAAAACTATCAAAAAAATATTTTATAACTACATAAAAAATATATAAATTTAATATCTCTTCAATTTTTTTTCACTACTTAATAGTATTAAATTTTTTCTGATGACATAAATATTACAAAATATAATAATTTTTCCCTTGAAAGTAGTATAAGTTTTGAAAGTTAGGGAAAAAAATAAATTAAGAAACAAATCTAGATCATGACAATTATATCAGAAACAGATTTCAAATAAAAATTGTTAGGCTACGTAAAAAAATAAATTAGAAATATTGCTAATTTTCTCAGTGAGCAACAGACATTCTTTTTTAATAGGAATTTAAATTGAGGCAGTGCAGCTTGGATAAGCTGTTATATTTGCATATGGATCCCACTGGAGGTAGAGTTGGTAAGGCTAATTTGTCATTCAATTTTAACGATGATAGATGAGCGATTTCAACTTAATCAACTAGCCAAATAGCACGACTATACCAACAGCTATGTCGGTTCTCCTGAGACTTTACAAATAAATAATTCGACTTTGAATCAGTAACGATTGAGGAAATAACTAAACCGACAACACAGAATCAATTCTAGTGTTTTACAAAAATTTCATTACATAAATTCTGTAGGATAAAAAGAATTTTCATTCGGAATTATGATTTACAGACTAGAAGAATTCTTTGTATTAAGAATTAACACATTAATTAAATAAAGTCTTTTAAGTAAGTTAGTTAATTAAGAAGGACTTTATACATAGCTTCTTCAATGTAGATGACTTACAGAAAAAATCTTAAATCTTTAGAGTGAAAGATGAAATGGGCTTTTCACTGACACAAGGTTTTAGCATCATACCTAAAAAATATAAAAAATAAATATAAATATTAATAGTTTTTCACAATTTAATATTATTATATCAAATTAACAGAACGAAAAACAAATAAACAAATAAAACCAAATTCTTAATTATTTTATAAGATCTTAATGAGTTTTTATAAAATAAATAGCTTTTTTTGAGTTTCATAATCCATCATTAGCAATTATAAATTGTGAAATTATGTAAATATTGATTTAAATGTTTGTTTTTAATGGAAGATTTTGAAAATTCATTTTTATTATTTTAAGACAAATTATGTACACAAACATAGGCTAAGAGAGGATTAAAAGAACTTTGAAGAACCAAAATAAATTATTAAATTATCATAGTATGAAGGATTTAAAGGATTTAAGAAGAGTATTTGTATGAATATAGATAGTGTCAAAGTGGTTTCAATGATATCCAAAGTTCAAAGATGCCTCTAAAAAATAAAAACGATTTGTTAATTGCTAGGTATATAATTTAAAATCTAAATCAGACCACAAATCTAAATCCAAAATCAAAATCTTTTCTATGAAATAAAACATCAAAAAAGTTTTATTTAAATAATAAAATTTTTTTTCGGAATTCTTCAATGCAAACTTATTTCAAAAGTAAGTGCGAGAGTGAAAAAGAACGGATACAGTACTGTATACAATACCAAACAACTTTGTTTTGAAAAAATGCTAGGGATATGACTTTTTTGTATCCTTATATTCAAATAGTACTACGTGATGAGTTTTTGCGTAAATATTATAAAAACACGAATAAAACTTGCCAATTCTAAAAAAAAACGTCACGCACCAATCAAAAGACTAAAACTATTTACAGTAAAAACGATATTTTTGAGCAGTGAATCACAAACTTTGAATGAATAACATTTTTCAAAATAAATGAGGGTGAGTCACAATATTTAAGAAAGCCAAAAGATAAGCTTTATGCAAAGAGAAAGTAAATGCAGATCGACAAAGTCACGAATTTGTCAATAGAAATCGTAATTTCAATTTTCCTTCTGTGCAGCAAAGGGGACTAATGTCTTCCAAAATTTTTATCGTCCTTTTGCACAAATGTTACTCCGCTCTGTATTTAGAGGTTGTGCGGAATATTTTTGAATGGTGTTTATTGTGTGTTGTTTGGTATGTTGTTTTATGATTGTGCTTCTCCCACTCAGATGGAAGATTGATATTCTAAATATTTTAAAACGTCGGGTTGTTTAATCAATTATTAAAATTTAAATAATCCATTTAAAATTAAACTAATATTTCATAAATAATATTTTAATAATGTTTTCTTAAATTAAATAAAAATTATTTTAAATATAAAGTATAAATTGTTTTTGTAATAATTAAACTATAATTTAGAGTATTAGAGGTTCTTGGAAATTCGTCAGAATTATTAATATCAGACATTAAAACTTTTATTATACCACAAAAAAATGTTTAAATCTAATATTTAAACAAATTTATTTTTTTTGAGAAACT